>CAKNXH010059230.1:0-48818 GCA_932178445.1 Andricus quercusramuli | reverse complement strand
CCCCCCCCCCCCAAACTGTCCACGTGGTATGTGGGTGACCCCAAATGAATTTAGGTGATTTCAAGTGACTTCACATGGATTCACGTAACTTCAGGTGAATTCACGTGACTTCATGTGAATTCAAATGACTTCAGATATTTCAGGAGATTTCAAGTGACTTCAACTGAATTCAAGTGAATTCATGTGACTTCAAGTGACTTCGAGTGAATTCATGTGACTTCAAGTGAATTCAGATATTTCAGGAGATTTCAAGTGACTTCAAATGAATTCAAGAGACTTCAAGTGAATTCAAGTGACTTCAAGTGAATTCATGTGACTTCAAGTGAATTCAAGTGACTTCAGATATTTCAGGAGATTTCAGATATTTCAAAAGACTTCAGGAGATTTCATTACAAGTGTACACCTGACCCGCTTTGAAAGTTGTCCCACAGTGTCCCGGAAAATTGGGGTGGCATCTCGCATGTCCCGCATTTACTATGCTTTTTATACAATCTATACTTCTTTGGTAAAGAATGAATATTCACTACACTCTCTTAAAATGAACCAGTAAAATCTCACTGATTTCGAGTGAAATTTCACTGGTTGAAATAGCCAGAAATGTGTCACTGATAATTAGTGAGAATTCACTGGTTCATTCAGTGGAGTTCCAGCACTGGTTTAATCAGTGAGGTTCACTGTTTTTTCAGTACCAGTAGCCATCTGCTCGTACGCTTTGTCGTCCGTCAGCTGTTCAGGCATGAAACGTATCGTTTATCACTTTTGTGCTAGACTTTGCAAAATCATATATGAAAAACCGCACTTTACTGCCACAGAAATGAATATGGGCCGCGCTGCAATATAATAGGATATAATATATTGCGTCTAATTGTGGGAAGGTGGTAAGGTCCGGCTGCCTTGTACATAAGGCTATTCTCACCGGGTTATGGGGTTTCGGAGTTATGGGGCTATTGAAGAATGTGGCCTTAAGGCTAAAGAAGCATGCCTGGCTCGAACATACTGTGTTCCAAGGCTTTCAACGCGCATGTCTCTTTTTTAGCGGGTTTCGGTGTTATGGCATTTTAAGGTTATGCGGTTAAGGGGATAGAGGATTTATTGGGTTTTTGGGCCTATTTTTTAAGGTTATGTAAAATCCTGACTTGATGGGGTTGAGTGAACGCCAAATTTGGATTCAGCGACCCCGAAAACATAATAGACACAGTCAGACTCCACGGGTAATTTTTTTGATTTTTTTTGCGGAGCTGTGTAATGAACATTAAAATTATTTTTCTCAATAAATGAGTTAAATATATATACTTATATGAATATAATCAATTGCATAATTTAGCGTGAGAGAGAAGCAGCTGATGCCGTGAGATAGGCGAAACATGCCTGCGTGCAAATACGCACTATTTTATTAATAAAAATCAATAGATATCGGAAGCCAAGAAAGCTAAAACTTCGTAAACTAATAGCTATCTGTAACAGTTACAGAAACGAAATTGTCGCCTGAGCTTTTCGCAGTGGAAAAGTGCTGAGCTGATGCAGTGAAGGGTGCCACGTGCCCGCGCGCATAGCGTTGCGCCGTATCATTAAGTCGTCAGCTGAGCACTTTTCCACCGCGAAAAACTTAGCGACCAATTTTTTTCCGTGAAGCTGTTAAAGTCGACTATTATTTCCCTAAATTTCAGGTTTCATAGTATAATTTTATTCAGCGCATATTTTTCACATGTTTGGACGGGAAGCTGATGTACAACCCCCCACCATAAAGTAGGCTGACTACTTCTTACCGTTTGTTTATACCATAATAAATGCACGAACAAAGTCTTAGCTTTCTTCATATATGCTTTTTTTAATTATAATTATACGTGTGTGGGTGGCTGCCACGGCAACACCCACCGCTAATATTTATTGCTACTTGTATAATTTATTCATGTATTAGAGTAATAACCTTTTTCACTTTTCAAGTAGCGCGCCAAATTGGGCTAGAGGTGGGGGAACTTAATGGTGGGAGGTGATGGGGAGGGGGGGGGGTCATTTTCCTATCAAGTCATCTGGTCACCCTATGCAAGGGAGATATGGAGACGCTTTTTTTTATAGGTTATGCTCTTCAGGCATGCATATTTTGCAGGTAGTGGCTCGAATATGGCACCAGGGTCGGCGTCAAACTTTTAGCCCGAGTGAGCAGTCAGGAGTTAAGAGGGGGGGGGGGGGGGCAAATGATTTTTACAATTTTTTTCTGTTTGTATTTGTGTAGGCGTGTCAGTGAGCAAGTTCGGCATATGCACTCGGAGTACTCTATAGAACTTTTTTCCTATTGACAAGATATGAACTGGAGTACTCCGAGTACTTGGAGCAGATATGCCGAACTTGCTCATTGTTGGCTAGGAATATAAGATTTTTTCCGCAAATTCCGAGTGGGTAAGTACCCACAGGGATTTTTCCCGAGTGGGTAGTACTACCCATACTAGTGGTGTAGTCGAGGCCTGGCGCGCCAGGCCACTTATTTTGGAGGCCTGGCGGTGCCAGGCCATAGAATATATATTTAAAAGTTTCTATGTATGTACCGCCAGGCCACTTTTTTTTTAGGACTGCACCACTACATACTACCCACCTGAACCGCCGGCCCTGTATGGGACACCAAGAGTGGCTCGAATAAGGTTCATTTCATGATGCAAAACTAATCTTAGGTGGCAGCACCGATCAGGTGGTTGCGCCGGAGGATTATCTCCCCTATGGATCTGCGACTATTGTAAATAAGTTTGCTGCACATTGAATTCTTAAAAATTATATTCACAAATATTTTCATATCGTTAACTTGCTTATTTTTAGTGTATTATGATTTTTTTCTAGGTCTGCCATATTCGAGCCACCTCCTCTACTCCAGAAACTAGAAACTTAAACGAATTCGAACTTCATTCAAGACTAAAAAAATGTTGTCGTGAAGAATTGTTGCATTGAAACTTTTTTGTACTCAAACCCTTGAAAATTTATATTAGTTTAAGTAAATTTAATCATTTAGAAATTAACAATTTTCCAATTGCCAATACTATACTTTTTGAAATTCAACCAATTAAATTTTAGTCGGTTTCAAATATAATAATTTTAGACTTAAATATACTAAATAGTTTCGCTTCATTTTGAATTAAATGTCTCCGAAATAAATTAAAAACAATGAAGAATTTACACAATAATTTCTCCAAATTAAGCCTTAAAAATGAGCAGATTTTAGAACCAGGCAATGAATATTGAAGCTCTTTTCATTTGAAAAATATTCCAAAAAGTTCGACAGTTTAAACTCAGTTAAAAAAAAAATTCTATTGAACAATTAAATACTTTATTAATTTTTAATGGTCTCAATTTTAGACTTCTGCATTTTCATGGTAAACGTTAAATTTGCAATTTTCCCCTGCCATTAGAATGTTTAATTTCTAAACGATTCGAATTTATTTAAAGTAATTTAACTAGTTTAAGTTTGCGATTAAAATTAAAATGGTCGAATTTCGCGACTACATTTTTTTAGTTTTAGATTAAGTTCGAATTTGCTCAAGTTATTAACTTCTTATTTATAAGCTTTTGAAGGCGTGCTGCGTCACGTCAATATGGCGGAACGGCTGCGACAAAAATAAGAATTTGAAATGTCTACATATTTTTCTTTTTCAAATATAAATTCGAAAAAAGATTTTTTTTGTACAGTATACTGGTACTATTAGTGATTATAGAGCATATACTTCAATATGCAAAAATTAAAAAAATAGTGGATGACCCTATTGGAACGTTTTCAATTCGAAATCAGTTCATACATTTTTCTTAAATTTCAAACGCTTTCAATTCGAAATTATCAAGAACAAATGATAGTCTAGCTAATCAAAAAATTCTTGGCCGAGAATTTTATTCACTGTCATTTTCTTGTTTTTTTTTACGGTCTTAAGAATCCCGGTTTTCCGGTCTAGTGGCCACCCTGAATTAGGAACATGGTAACAAAAATTAGATCTTGACTTAGATTGCTTTTTCGAAGTATTACGCGTCTTTAGACCACGAAGTTTGCCTAAAATAATTTCCATAGTGTATACGTTGGACCACATTAGTGTCAAACTACATAGACACTTTGCAACACGGTGGCATTATAATACAGTCTTTTTTCTTGAATTACAGGAACGTGTACTGAAGTTAGTGGAAGATAGTGGAAGATTTCACTACTATCGAGGATAACTTCGCATAAATGAATTATTCCTGCTTTAATTGCTTTTTGTCTTTCTTCTTGGCCAAGTCAGTTTTGCAATTCTGGTACACATTATTGAGATCAAATGCTGCCTTTACATTATCCTGTAATAAAGAGTAATATTCATAAAATATAATAATATGAGTAATTCCATAAAAGACCGTCTAACGTCGTTGTGACATAATTTGTGTGTGTGTTGATATTTACATATAATGTTCCTAGATGTTCATAAAGTCAAATTCAATAATTTAATCAAACCAAAATTATATTATTTACAGATTAAAACTTTCATTTTGTAACAGTATGTATTCTAATTTAAGTAGGAGAGGACCGTAGGTTGGGCCGGGTCCGTAAGTTGGGCCACCAAATTCTCTTGTATTCCTATCCATAGTACAGTCAATATTGTGATTACTGCCGTAAGGTAATACAGTCGAACCTCCATAATTCGAACAGCAAGGGACCGGCTGAAAAGTTCGAATTATGGAGGTGTTCGAATTATCGAGGTTCGAGTGTATGTATGTTCATATTTACATTTATTAATTAATAATATTATATATATATTTTTTTTTTGTATGTGCATAAACATACACATTTTTGTTTATTTAAAAGAATTAGTCCAACGTTTAAATAATTAAATAAATTTTTAAAAATCATTTATTTTCTTGTGATAAAGTCTGAGATGCTGGACTGCTTCAAACTGATGACTTTGACTGCAGTCCCCAAGTTCGAACACCAAAAATTCGAATTTCTCGATACACACGATATCCGAAATTTCGAATTATCGAGGTTTTTTTACATGCGTTAGTATAGGAACGTCGAGGGACCGGAGCAAATGTTCGAATTATGGAGGAATTCGAATTATGGGTGTTCGAATTATGGAGTTTCGACTGTACCTGGTAATACTGCCACGATACTTTTAACGAGTGGTATAAGACTGTACCACGGATAGGAATACAAGAGAACTTGGTGGCCAAACTTACGGACCCGGCTCACCCTACGGACCTCTCCACTACTAAAAGCGAGTAAAAAATACTGCTTCGAAATTTACAAGGATGAGGTTTTCAATTTTAAATTTCTCCGCCATTATTATGTGGAAACAATTATGTTCAACTTTATTCGAAAGACATATTCCTAATATTAACAGTTTTAATGAAAATTTATGAGAATTCCAAACCTTCACGTAGAAGTCAGGGCGGTGAAAACAGAGAGTTTGGTTTAATCCTTCGTTTTCTCTGACGAATGGTTCCTAAGATGTACAACAGAAAAATCTTAAATTTGCAGGATATCATCAGATGATACAACTCTACACATTCCATAAAGTTTTTCTATGAAACCTCGTATGCTTTTCATCTTTTATTATAAACTTCAGCTGAAATCGCACGAGGTTAACCTTATTATACACGATACACATATGAAACAATAAGACATAGCACTGAAGTCAAATCTTAAAATTCGATTGCATTACATTTCAAATTAAATACTTTTGTAAAATTTGAATGTTTTCTTGCAAATGAAATCTTTTTTTATCCCACCTGGCCTATGGAGATGAAAAAGGACTTAATTTTTTAAGAAACTTTCTAATTTTACGAAATTATTCAATTTGAAATGTAAAGTAATCGATTCCTAAGAGTAATTTCATCCTATTGTATTACCCATGGTCTTATCTTTTCATACCGGGTTTAATTTACAATACCGTCGGAAATTGACGGTATGATCAGCGAAAGTACTATTAAAAATCACTGCTGACTTTGCAACGTGATTACTCGTTCAAAAATGGAGCGAGAACATCTTTCAAAAAACCGTTTGAAAGCTTATGAAATTACGCGTCAAGTGAGCCCTAATAAAAGTTTCTTGACCTTTTGGAGAGAATATACCACGTGAGAAGTTTAAAAAAAAAAAAAAAAATTTCTCGAATTTTGTACCTCGAATTCAACTTGTGGCATGACCTAGGAAAATTGCAGCAAAAATCTCAAATTCGTAACACTTAGTCTTTAAAGTCTTATGTTTAATTTAAGCCAATAAAACTTAAAACTGCGAGAGCGATGAAACAAACAAACAAACTGAAATTGACAGGACGTAATCTGTGAAATCTTATCTTTAATTTGAGACAATAGAACTTCAAAAATATTCAGGGGTTCCCAAGATATGACAACAAATGTCCATGTCGAGTCTCAGTCGGCGAGCACCGCAGCCGGCCAGATTCGATGCTAAAGCGATTAAAATTCGGCGCAGACACGCATGGATATTTTTAATCGTTTCTCAAGAACCCAGAGAGATTTTGTAAGTTTTATTGGCTTAAATTAGAGATAAGACTTCAAAGACTAATTGGTATGAATTTGAGATTTTTGCTACCACTTTCCTATGTCATGCCACAAGTTGAAGTCGAGGTACAAAATTCGAGAAGTTTTTTAATAACATTTATCGCTCCATTTTCGAATGAGGAATCGCGTTTCTAAGTCAGCAGAGATTTTTAATAGTACTTTTGCTGATCGTACTGACAATTTCCGACGGTAGTGTAGGTAATCTGAAAAAGAATTTTTAAGCAGAATTAGTACGAGGTCCCAATGAAAAACTGTATTGGATTGTATAGGATTATTCTTGATCTATTTTTCATTTTTCTTGAGCATTAAAATTTAAAGACCAGCATTCGAATCATGTAACCTTTTTAATATAGAAATATTTATAAATGGAATAGAATAAATTCAAGAAAAAATTATTAGGCTGTTATAATTAATTTTCGTCATTCATTCTATTTTTGTTGTAATAACATATATTACGAATTTTTATTAGCGAAAAAGACCCTCTTATTTTATTAGTTCCAGTAGGATGTAAAAAAGAGGATCATTTTCGACAATACAAATTTGTAGTATTTCTTATCACAGAAGAAATAGATGAAATGATTGAACATTAATTATAACATCTGGAACATTCATTCACACTTGTCAACAACCCTTAATATCCAATAAATTTAAATAAAAATGTTTAAATTTTGAATAAATCATTTTTGACAATTAAAGTGACTCTCACAGAAATTTTCTGACTTTTACAAGTTTTTTTCATATTCCCTATTTTTGCCTGATATTCCGTGACGAACAAAATTTCCTGACCTTTCCTTGATTTCAGGTTTCCTGGTTTCCAGGTTCCCCAGCCTGGAGCCACTCTGTTTTCACATAGTAATGCAGAAAAAATCTCAAGCTAAAAAGCTACCCTGTGAAAATGAGAGCATTAAAGCAGATTATATGGCATTGAAAAAATTGTATACTTTAATGCCTATAAATCTGAACAAATTCCGTTTTTGTCCGAATGCGCTTCTTGACATTCGACAGTTTTCGTTCGAATCATTTTGAATCCACAAAAAAATCTTAGCATTAAAGTGACTTCTTTGTGACGCCATTGATTTAATGCCATTGAATACAGTTGAATGACCATATCAGTTGAATGCCATGCAATGCCTTCAGTGATCAGAGGCATAGAATTGAACGAATGCCGTTCAATGCTGTTGAATTACCAAATAAGTCGAATGTCATGTAATGCATATTCCGCACGGATATGGGCGTTTCCACGGAAGGTGTCATTTTTCTGTCACCGTGATATTATACGCAAACCAACACTTGAAATACAAGTTATATTGCATAAAAATTTACAGACAGACTCCCTGAATTAGAACCAAAAGCGTACAGTCATTACAGAAGCCCTCCTGAAAAGACAGAACATATAATAGTTGGAAAAAATCCCAAAAATATGCCTGTGTAATATTTGTCACCAGTTGCAAATTGAATGCTTTGCATGCCCACAGCTTTTCTGCGCATAGTTTGAAAATTCTGAGAAAAATCATGTTAGTTCAGTGGACCACAGGCTATTAAAATTTCATGGATTTCACATTGTGCTTTGATTTTTAACTTAGCAAAAAAAAATCTCAAGGCCGTCTCACCGCTTTTACAATTCAAACGTCCGCTCCAAGGCCTGTGGTTGTGGAAAGTGCGCACAACTACCCAGGTCAAAAATATTTCGATTTTCTATTAGATTTATGTGGCCAGCAGTCACCATATAAAGGAGAAAGGTGCTTCTAAAATGATCGAAGTATCACATATTCAAATAGCGAAATTTTTGAATTTGGCGAAAAAATGTCCACTCTATCATTGTACTTACTCCAAGAATATTTGAAGCACACTTTTCTATGCTCACGGAAATTAATCAGTATGTTGGGCAAAAGTTATGTCCAATTTAAGGCTGAAATGTCAACTCCAGGGCCAGCAGCTATAAAAATCGCGCGCATCAAGATAAGATTAAATTTATCGCTGATTTTGCTGTATTTCGGTGGCCAAAAAACGTCCCCGCAAGGAAAATTATGTACCTCCAAAATCATGTACATTTCGTAAAAATCAAAGTTAAATATGTATATAAATGGCTTTTGATCAAAAGTTACATGTCAACAAAAAAAACATCACGTGCGTCCTAAACTACGACCCAAGACATATTTATGTAGGAGTATACAAATTTATTTTCTCTTATATGTAATGTCGTGCTAAAGTTTCTGGGCATCTATTTTCCAATAGGTTGAACAAGCACCCTAGTTTTAATAATATTTAACTGTAGATTTTCTCTCAATTATTGCATTAAACGTGACAAAAGCACCCGTTTTATGGGCATAAATGAAAGCCAGTATGTGTTAATTTCATTAGAATTTGTTTGAAAAAACGTCAAATGTTAATGTTTCCGGAAAATATCAATAATTTCGGAAATAACCAATTTTTTATTGTTTTTGGGCTAATTTTGAAGATAATTTTCTGCAAGTCTATTAGAATATTGTTCTCTTAATTTGTTTTAATTCAGTTATGAAAACCTGATTTTATATCAATATTGATAAGTTCTTTAAATTAAGCTTAGGTTTTGATTGCATCGAAGGAAAAATTCTAGAAATATCTTATCAAGTCACTTAAATAATAAAGAAAATTATCTTTAAAACTGGTGCAAAGAGATTAAAAAATATTAATTACTTTTTGATTTATTAACATTTTTCGGAAACATTAAAATTTGTATTTTTTTTAAATATCTTCTAATAAAATTATTATATTGCTTTCAATTTAAAACCATTAGGCGTATAATTTTATCAGTTTTCGCGTAGTAATTGGAAGTAAATTTAGAGTAGAATATTTTTTAAACTAGAGTGCTTTTATAAAGTATTGAAAAAGATAGGTCTAGAAAGTTTTGCATAGTAGTGTATTACATTCTTTTATAAACTATCTAATGTAGGTATATTGTATTTCTGTAAAATTAAAATCTATCACTTATATCCCGAAAACAATAATTTTCCACGATTTTAAGAAATATATAATTCTTAAACAAATAATAATTGTTTGAATAATTAAGAATTATTTACAAAATACTTGGAAACTCGTCCCTTAAAATTCAAAAATAATACTTGTTAAAAAATCCAAAGAATACCGTTTTTAGTCTGAATTTAATAGAAAACTGCTTTTTTGCAGTTTTTCGGTCACTTTCTAAGCACAATAACAATGGCTTGAAAGGGGGGGGGGGGGAGTCAAAATTAAAACTTACTGGGTGGAAATTATTCTTTGAACATGCGTTAACAGGTTTTAATACTTTAATTCACAAAAAGTTTATAACAAGTAGCTCTTTTTTCCATTTTTTTGAAAATCAAGATTTTCCCATTTAAAACCCCATGCTAAGTTTAAAGGCTCGGGGGCACGGGTTAACTTTGACAAAAAAAGAGAACGAGAAAAATTTTGAGTTGATAAACTATAAATATAAATTAAGTATTTGTTTTTAAAATTGAACTATAGTCGACTCTTAACAATAGAATATTAATTAATTTGATTTTACAAGACGATTATGAATCTGTTCATAATTAAATAATTCATAGATTTTTACGTTAAAAATTGAACTATTTTAATTTCCAATTTTCGAAAACATTTTGATTAATATATTCATAATTGAAGGCTTTTATTCAATTCCAAAGCCTATTCAAATATTATTGCATTCTAAAATACTCCATTTTTTAAGCATTCAGTTTGAAAATTTTTAATTGAAAAATTTTTGTTTCAATATCTAACAATGTTTGACTGTTTATTTAAAATACGAAATTATAAATCAAACATTCAAAAATAAACTAAATAAAATTGAATTATTTAAAATAAAAAAAACCTCGAGTCGTTCGAATTTCAGGGTGCTGAATGTAAACTTTAAAATTTGCATTGTTTCATTTTTTTTTTAATTTTTAATTTGTAAATGACATTTTTCAATTTAGATTAATCAAGAAACTAAATTGTACTGCTTTTAAGTTAAAATAGTTAGAAAATGATATAATTCTGAACACTTACAAATTTCTCTGAAAGAACTCTGGACACGCTTTGAGGTTCGCTATATCTGTTGTAATAAATTTATAATAAGAAAGTAAAAATTAAATACTCAAAAATAAACAAATTGAAATTGAATTATTTAAAACAAAATAAGCCTCGAATCATTAAAATTTCAGAGCGCTGAATGCAAACTTAAAAATCTGCATTGTTTCATTTTTTTTAATTGCTAATTTATAAGTGACATTTTTGAATTTGAATGTTTCAATAACAATGTAAAATCCTTTAATTGTAGTGTTTCAACCTAAAATTGTTTAAACATTATATAAGTTTAAACATTTCAAAAATTTATGGATGCATTCTGCAAACTATTTTATTTCCTAAAACGCATTCTCTCCTTTGCCTGCTTAGTCAAGCTTTGTTTTTAAAATACCGATGCGGACCGATATCAGTTCTCTGAAAGAACACATTGTGTCGCACTTATGTTACGCATCTACATTTAGAAATAGGCTATTTATATTTCATGAAGAAGAATATTAAAAATTGAAATTTCATTATGAAAAATTAATTATTATGACAGTTATAATTATTAGTACACATCTAAGTACTCAAAACTTATAAGGAAAATATTGAAAATTGTTTCTTTTTTTCAAATTAGACACAGAATATTTTCCTCCTGTTTGTAAATAACTTACAATTGTTTAAACAATTATTATTCGTTTTAGAGAGAGGGGGGGGGTGAGAGAGGGAGAGAGAGAGAGAGAAGTGGAGGGAGAGAGAGAAGCAAGCCTCCGTTCTGTGACATGAGACACAGCGCGTGTGTCAGAGGCCTGCGTTACACTTTCTAGTCGTGGTTTCATTTGAATCAGGCGCGACTCCCCATATCGAGGTCTAAGATGTTTGCACATCAACAATTTTGTTCTACCAAAAAGTTCATTTTTATTGAAAGGAATAACTTTTGTCTGAAACTTTTTCTCAAAAAATTAGAATATTTTGAAATATTGCAAAAAGCATGTAAATAATGGGGAAAATATTCCTTTTTTCCATCAAATTACTCGTATAAATATATTTTTGGAACAAAGAGGTGTTTATATTGGAAAGGCCTAAAGTTTCTCGCAAACATCATTTTAGTAAAAATACAAAATACAAAATAATTTTTATAGCAATTTTTCGGCAAATAAATCTATCATTATTATAATAAGTGAACCCTTTCCTAACAAACTGAATTAGAGAAGAGTTTGAGCATTTTTCGTGATACATCCCAATATCATTTCCATTCAATTTTATTTGAGTAAAATCAGAAAGAGAAACAGTAGTATTATTATATAATATATTATACTGTATGTAAATTAGCGAAATATATCTGTAATATAATACAATTTTTATATTATTACGTAACATTATTATTAGAGAGGGATATTATGTATAGAGAGGGTATTTTATTTAGAGAAGTTGTAGGCTCCGGAAGCTACGATCATGGTTTCTTAAAGAAACCAATCCCGAAGCTACTGGAACGTGTACGTCATCCGCTTCTGCTCCTCCTGCCCTAGAAGGTAAGCAAAAGCGGGAAATTTACGCGTGACAACATCGGGCAACACTGTTCCTTGGAGTCAGGTCTCTAGCCGCGCATGACCTTACGCGGCAGACAAGACAGTTGGAGATGAAGGTTTCACCTCTGGATACTTTTTTAGAACTACCAATATTTGTAGAATGTTAAGAGGAACTTTGTTGACGGACCAGCTGGAGTGATCCCGGAAGAACAGCCTTTTGCATCCGGTTCGCGATGAAATGAGCCTGACGCTTGCAAGCCGGAGTAGCCTTTGTAGCCTTGTAGTCAAGCTCCTCTGCGGCCCTATCTGCGGCATGGTATAGAAACGCCGCAGCATTGGCGACTTCATGTTGATGTACGAGTCGCATAAGGGAATCCGTGCTTTTTAGAACTGAGTCGTTCCTTCGATGAAGACACTTTAAGCTTAGCAAGCCTCTACCCCCTTTATCGCGAGGGAGATATATTCTAGGTACGGAAGATCTAGGATGAAGACTTCGTTGTATTGTCATCATCTTGCGTGTGCTTCGATCAAGTTGCTTTAACTCATCGACAATCCATTTTACTGCACCAAACGTGTAGAGCAGTACAGGAACGGCCAGCATATTGGTCGCCTGGATCTCACTCTTTCCAGATAATTCGGAAGCCCAAATTTTTCTGAGAATTTGGCGATACCTTTTTTCAAGGGCCGTTTTTAAGTTATGCACATTTTGGGTTTCCGCTTGCGGTATTCCAAGATATGTATATTTTTCTCCAATACATAGATGTTGAATGGTATTTCCGCCTATGAGTTGAACATCCTGATCGCCACGGGATGATGTAGTTTCTAGTCTTCCTTGGTGTAGGTGGACGCAGGCACACTTGTCCAGTCCGAAGCTCATGCCAATCGCTTTAGAATACCTATTTACCGCCTCTACAAGGATGCTAAGGTCCTTTTTTGAGGAAGCAAAGAGTTTAAGGTCGTCCATGTATAAAAGGTATTTCACCTTATAATCTCTTCTGTTCGGCGGGCCACATAGGTATCCAGAGCTTTTGCCTCGGAGCACAATAGATAGAGGCAAGAGGGAGATGCAGAAAAGTATCGGACTTAGAGAGTCTCCTTGAAAGCCCCCCCCCCCCCCTCTTATATGTGATACAGCTTGTAGCCACTTGTCTTTCGTCAGATGTTATGACAAATCTTGTCCGCCACAAGAGCATAAGCTCTTTTATGCACCTCACTATTTTTGGATGCACCTCCATGCACTTAAGGAGCTTAATAAGTAGCTCATGGTTCGTGTTATCGAATGCCTTACGGTAATCAATCCAAGCCATGGACAGATTGCGTTGATACCTGATCGAGTTCTGGGTAATACACCTGTCTATTAACAGGTTCTCCTTGCAACCTGCCAGCCCTCTCTTGCATCCACGTTGTTCGACTATTACACTCCATACCGGCTCGATAGATGTTAATATCCTCTCTTTGAGGATGCCAGTGAATAGCTTTTAGCTGGTGTTTAAACAAGCTATGGGCCTGTAGTTCTTTGGACTTGACAAATCTCCAGTCTTAGGGGTCAATACCGTGCGTCCTTCCACTAGCCACTGCGGGACGGGTTGTTCTCCGTTTAAGAAAGTAGTAAATATACGAGCTAGATGTTGGTGCGTAGAAGTAAACTTCTTCCACCAAAAGTTGTTGATTTTATCTGGCCCTGGCGCTGAAAAGTTCTTAGTTCTAGAGATAACTTCCTTCACTTCTTCAGCAGTAATTAGTGGACACTCTTCCTCTGGACCTTGTAACCTTTGCCTTTGGCAAAAGTTAGGAAAGAGTGATATATCAGAAGTGGCTTCATTTAGCTGATAAGTATCTCCATATACTTGCTCCCAGACGACTTAAATCTCTTCTCGACTAGGCGGATTTTTAACTACAAGTGACGCTTTATTGAACAGACGGAAAGGATTAGTAGAAAAGGTGAAATTTTCCTGAATCCACTTAACTCGCCGTTCAAGGCGCTGTTTCGCTGTTGAAAGAGATCTTATTTTTTGCGTCCAGTGCTGCTTGATGGTCGACAGTTTACACGTGTTCAGCGTGTGATTTGCTTTTCTCAAGTTTCGAGCAAGTGCCATAACTTTTGGATTGAACTTTTTATTTGAATTATGTAGCTAATCACACACTGAACATTTGATGCATGCCGTCTCGCCGTTTCAATTTTGAACTGAAGCTGTGCAATACGCTCGCGTGTCTTACTCAGACGTACCGAAGTATCGTTACTTCTATCGTCGCTAAGCAGGGAGACCGCCTTCTCGTAAACTACACAGTTCACAGATTCCAGAGATTAACATCTTCAGGGAGCAAATCGGGGAGAGCAGTATTAGCTTCAGCTACTTTGTCCATCCTGAGGAAGACTTTTTGGTGGATAGATCTCCTACTTCTCATGTTAGCATTATCGGCTATCTGCAAAGGTGGTCTTGCTGGAACGGGTGGAATGTTCGCTGGAGGATGTTGCTCCTCTTCTTGTTGATAAAGAGCTTCATATCCGTTTTTTTCGCAAAAAGGATACCTGATCTCTTAAACACTGAGGCGTTTTATGAGCATATTCCGGGTGCATATTGACCCAACGGTCATGTAACCTCTTCATGAATCCTCTTCGCGCCGGTGAGCTTATTTGCCAACAGGTAAGAAGGTCCCTCCTGAGTTGGTCCGACCGCATAATTCGTTGCATTGGGGAGTTAGCCCAAAGCAACGTGGCTGACTGCAAGAGCCGGAGTAGGCGTGACTTGCTCGGTTGGAAAATAGTAGTGTGTATATGGGTATATAGGTCTAGAGTAGATAGGCCTAAGTTAAATATGTATATAGATGTAAATTAGGTAGGTGTATAGGTATAAGGTATATAGGTGTTAAGTATAGATATTTTAGATTGATCTGGAACTCTCGTGTTATTTGTTTAAATGACACGTTTATTCCGGAACACTGCTCCGACCCAGGTTGCTGATCAATTTCTCTAGCGATCACCCCAAGTGAAGAGCCTCACAAAATTGTTATGCATGGTTCCCCATTTGGGCCCATTAGTATCCAAGGTCTTTGTTTCAGGCGTGTTTCATTCTATTGTCACTCTGTTTACAATCTATTTGTCGCCACACTTTTCTGTCCTGGCATACTACTCTAGCTTCCTTCACGTCCATGCATTTTTTCATGCAAGCTCTCGTGTTTCTATGGCTTCTTATGTCTCTTCGGATTAATGTCTCATTTACAGATTCTATCCATTCTTTCGGCGGTCTACCTCTGGGCATTCTGCCATTTACTTTACCTTTATACACTTATTTAGTCAGTCGTTCATCTTTCATTCTTTCAAGATGTCCGAACCATCTTAATAGATTTCTTTCCCATATGTCAACCCTTATTTATGCGCCTATTCAACTCCTCATCTATTTTTCCGTCGCTAATAAATAGACTACCTAGATATACGTACTTGTCAACTTGTTCTAATCTCTCATCATTTAGGACAATGTTGCACATTGTTTTCTCACTTTTTCCCTCAAACACCATGATTTTTGTATTCTTTACGTTAATTTTGAGTCCCATGTCCTTCATGCTTGTATTAAGTTTATTCAACATTCTTTACAAGTCCTCGACTGATTCTGCCTAACAATCTTACCATCTGGGAAAGCTAACCCACGTACCTTGACTGTTTCGAGATCTACACCTTCTTCGTCGAAGAGGGCAGTTCTTAGACACTTATCCATGAATATGATAAATAGCCACGAGAACATGGCGCATCCTTGTTTCACGCCTTGCATAATATCGAAACAGTCACTCAGTTTCCCATTTACCCTTACACTCGCTTTACTACCTGTATATATTGTTTTTATTGCTTATAGGAGCCCTCCATTTACTCCGTAATCTTTAAGGACTTCCCAAAGTTTACTTCTATTTACCTTGTCAAATGCTTTTTCTAGGTCAATAAATGCACAGAAAACTTTCTTTCCTACTCTCAAGCTTTTTTCTGTGATCTGTCTTAGGCTAAATATCTGATCTGTACATGATCTTCCTGGTATAAATCCACTTTGGACTTCCCATATCTTCTCTTCTGTGATTTCCATTACCCTGCGAATAAGTGTTTTTGAGTATATTTTACTTGCGGTACTGAGTAGGCTGATACCTCTGTAATTACTGCAGTTGTTTTTATCTCCCTTTCTTTTGTATATTGGTAAGATAATCGCTTTTCTCCAATCGTCTAGGACTTCTCCCATCTCGATACATAAGTTTAACAATTCGCATAACCTGTGAGGTATGTATTCGCCACCGTATTTAAGCATTTCAGTGCTAATACTGTCTACACCAGCAGCCTTACCGTGTTTCAAGTTCTTAATTATGTCTCTGACGTCAGTGACACAGACTTTTTCAATTGGGTTTTCTAATGAATTATGTTCTAAGTCGCAGTTTTGTTGCCCTATATCTTCCCCTCCTAATAGTTCTTTGAATGAGTCTTTTGAAGCGTCTACTATCCCGTCTATATCATATATCATTTCACCTTTGCTGTTTCTAATGCTGGCAAATTCTATACTTTTACTTTCCTTCAACTGTTTATATAATAGTTTCATAATTCCTTCAAAGTAGTTTTGTATTGTGTTGTCTTCTTCTGTTCTGATTTTCTCTTTACTCTCTTTGACTAGTCGGATCACCAGATTTTCTTCCTACAACCGCCGTACCACATACTTCGGTCGCAGTTTTAACGATGATATCCCGTAGCAAAGTCTACGTGCCCTCTATATCTTTATTGTTTAATAACCCCTTCCAAATTGTCTGATCTATAAGTTCGTTTAACCTATTTTGAAATTCTATTCGCCCTTCCGGTTTCTGTAAATTTTCAATCTTTGTTCGCGTTTGTTTTGTTTTTTGTATTCTCTTTCTTCTCTACCCCCACCCTAAATTTATTTTGGAGACTAAGAGGTAATGATCAGTATTGCATTCGGAACCTCTCATGACTATTGTATCTTTAACTAGTTCTCTTAGTCTTTCATCCGCAATAACAAAGTCAATTATACTGTGGCTATTTCCTTTACGCCAGGTGTACATGTGGATCATTTTATGTCTGAACCAAGTATTTGTAATAAATAGGCCCTTTTCTAAGCATAAACTAACTAATTTTTCCCGTTTATAGTTTTTTCTTGTTGGATCCCCAAAATAACCTAGTACCCTTTCTGTACCTGTATCCTGACGTTGGACACCGACCCATCTGTTCATATCACCTAGCAGAATTATTCTTTCACCTTGATCGCAACTCCTTATAGTATCATTTAGAATGACCCAGAAGGCGTCTTTGACTTATCTCGGATCACTATCAACTGGGGCGTAGCACGCTATGATAAATAATCTTCTGATTCCTACCTTCATTCTAGCCCATAACAATCTGGGAGACATAAAACCATGATATTTGAGATGCTGTCTTGCTTTTTCATTCATAGTTAAACCGGCCCCCTGACTACCATTTGATCCACTGTCTACTCTTGACTATATTTCAAAACTCCCTTTCAACACCCCATTTTCTATGTTTCTACTTTCGCAATCCTTTTTCTTTGTCTCAGGTACACATAGAATATCTAGTTTCCTTACGTGCATAGTTTCTCGAAGTTGCCTTACTTTAACCTTCCGGCGGGCGCGTGGCCGCACTGCGTGCGGCACAACAAGAATTGTTTTAATTTCGGTGGGAAGAAAAGCGGTAAATGCCTTAAGGGCAAGATGTAATCCTAGTTGCTGAGAAGGTCAACAGCCTTCAGCAGCGTTGTATTAGATAGGAGTTGATATGTTCCCATCTGTTGAAATCCGGCCTACCTCTAACTAATTTTTTATATTTGATAGAACTTAGAGAATAAGTATGTGCTTCTCTGGGTTCGAAATGTTTCGCCTTGAGTGCAATTTTTCTCCTCACCACCAGGGGAGACGCTGTTTATACTTGTTAAAACTAGTTCGTGTAAAAGAAAAAAAAAGTTATAACAAATTATTGAAGTAATGATTTAAGTCTTAAATCAAATTATCCATATAATTTGCGTTTATATAATAAAATATATACTTGTATGTGTTTTTTCGAGTGACTGGTGCTTTTTGTTACTAAAATTACAACGAAGATGTGTATTCGCTTGTAATTATTATTTGTTCTACTTATACTGCTTTTCACTGAAGAATTATATATTTTTACATTCTCATCCTATAATGAAGTGTTAGATTTGTGTAAAATTTGGGGCCCCCCCCGCGGGTGGTTGGGGGAAGGGGGGGGGTTTTGAGATCCCCTGAACCCAAAAAACAGGTTTTTACAAAATGTCTGTTAGTCTGTCTGTAGGTTTTTAGTTTGTTAGTACGATAACTCTCAAAAGAATTAACCTATTGGACTGGGTTTTGGTATACTCTTCAAGTGTCCTAAAATGAAGATCAAGTTCGTAAGCCAGCCATTTTGGATAAAAATTCAAAAAGTGAGCAGATCTTGAATATTTTTGAGAACACTTTTTTTAACCAGTTAACTGGTAATGGCGCATATATGCGCAGAAATCATCCAGGCCAAAACTGGTAATGACGCATATATGCGCACTTTGAATAACTGCCACAAAACTCAATGGATTTTGATAAAAATTGGTATGCCCTAGGTTTTTTGGTCACTGATGACGAATCCAAAGTCAAAATTGAGAGATTCAAAATGGCGGACCCAATATGGCGGATCTAATATGGTAAACTATAATTCAAAAGTCACGCGATTTGAATGAAAGTCAGTACTTAGTAGTTTTTTGGTCGCTGATGACGAATCCGGGGTCAAAATTGAAAAATTCAAATCAGCCGATGATATATTAGGAAATTCATCAGCGACTTAAACAACTCTTCAGTACTGTATTTCATTCAAGTAACGTGATTTTTGCATTCTAGACCACCATATCGGACCCGCCATTTTGAATTTTTCAATTTTGACCCCGGATTCGTCATCAGCGACCTAAAAAACTCTAAGGAAATGAACTTTCATGATTAACACGGAATTATTTGCTTCTACCAGTTTTGGCACATAACGTCGATTTCGAGCCTACCAGTTAACTGGTTAATATTTAAAAGTTCAATGGACGGATATTAATAGTACTCAAAAAGGCGAAAAAAATATTCTGATGACTTTTTTTTATAGAAGAAAAATTACTGGAGTTACAGCATTTACAAAATTCCAAAAAACAAAAGAAAATGAACATTTTAAGCTAAAAAACTCACGATATGAAAAAAAGTCAAGAAAAGAAAAATATTTCTTTTTGAACACGCTACAATATTGTTCTAAGACTTTTTTTAATTTTCTTGAAAAATCGAAAATTCAAAATTGTTATCTCACAAAAAAAAATAATGAAAAATCAAAAATTCCATTTTGCGATCAAGCTATACAAGATACGAAAAAATACGAATGAACAAAAATTGTGCACTAAAAAAAGATCTACAAATTTGTTATTAATCACTTTTTGATGGGACGCGTAGTTTTTGTTTCATTTGTAAAAAACTGATTGAAGAATAAAATAAATTGAATTTTTGGACAAACGAAACAAACCACGAAAAAAATTAATAGATATTGTATTATAATATTTTTATATTTTCAAATCAAATATCGAGCGCGAAACGCGAATGTCTGGATGAGATTGTGTTCCTTAAAGTCGATAGAACCTTACGTAAATTAGATCATAATAACTTCATATGTAGAGGTTTTGATAATTTTATAATATTTGCAAATAAACTTTTTCTTTTCATCTAAGTCGAAAACGAAGTGCAAAAACCTAGAGAAACCGAGCGTAAAGCGTGAGGTAAATACGTCCGAACGTGTAGTGCCAGGTGAATACATTATCGAGCGCGAAGCGCGAGATCCAACAGCCGCGCGCCCTAGGCGCGCTCAAACTTGCGGACGATTTTAAAAGTAATTTATTTTAAATATTATCAGATAATAAATAAATTATATTATGGAACATTTATTTGTACAACTGTTAAACAAAAATAATATAAATTAGGAGTTTTTACTGCAAAAAAACACAAAACCAGGCAACAACACGTCAAGTAGAAGCTTAACCGTCGGGCACTGGCGCGTACTAGGCGACGTAGGTGGCCGGCGAGCGGTATGTAGTACCGCCCACACGAAATCGACAACTTGTTCCATAATAGGAATGTTTATTTGTAGTTGTGCACAAAAATTAACATACCACCTAATTTAGCATTAAGCACACTAGAGAATAATCATAATTTTTTATCGGAAAGCGACATGGAATGCCGTCCACCAGTGCCTGAGTGTTAAAAGATAGCTGAGCACAATAGAAGAAGAATCATTAGCAATATAGATTAACTTTTACTTTCCTGTGATATTTCGCAACACTTCGTTGTAAGAATAATAAATGAGATAAGATATTTTTTTCGAACTGTTATATTCTATAAATGGTCAGGATATAATTTCAGTGTTGGAAAAACAACCGACCTTGATTTAAAATAAAACATGAAGTATGATTTATACTATTGGAAAGCATCTTGAGAATTTAAAAAGAAGAAAAAACCTTCCTTGATCTTCCATTCCTGAAATATCACTCATTCAATTAAGCATGGACATACTAATTTCAATATTTTGTGCAAACTGCGAGCATGCTCCAAAATATTGACCATGATAAAATATGCGTTTCTATGTGTGTTTAGAATGTAGGAAAAAAGTTTGAAATGCGTGCCTTAAGCTTTGTTTTAGAAATTTTTTTGGAGAAAATGACACTTCCGTGGAAATGCCCATATATCGAATACAATTAATGCATTCGAATACCATTAATCGACCATTCGGAAAAAAACGGAATTTGTTTAGATTTTTAGGCATTAAAATTTACAATTTTTTCAATGCCATATAATCCACTTCAATACTCTCCTTCTTACAAAGTAAAAATTCGACATTCCGATGCAGTACTTTTTATTTACTTTTAGTACTGAAATTAGTACTTAAATTTGAATATATTACACTGTCCGACATGGATTTTGGCAATTGACCAATGCTAACTCATTTTTGTAGGTTTTTTCCCCTAGAATCTGAATCCGGAGACGGATGTAGATAATTGGCTCTAGTTTTCGAGAAAAACGGGGTCAAAATTGCCAAAAAAAAACGTGTTTTTGGCCATTTTTGAGGACGAACAAAAATGTAGCTCGAGCAAATAGAACCTTCTAAGATGGATGAAATGAAAGCTTGGTTCTTGCCCTTTAGGAGTAAAAAAGAAAAAAAACCTTGAAATGGTCGGAAACAGATTTTGTACATGTGCGCGCACCAATTCCACCACATGCTTCTCCCTTGGCAAAAACCAAGCTTATATTTCATCCCTCTGATATACATCAGCGAGCGCCAAGGTGGAAGCGTGTGGTGGAATTGGTGCGCGCACATGTACAAGGTCTGTTCCGACCATTTCAAGGTAATGGCACCTGGTTTTTTGTTTTTACTTCGAAAGGGCGAGAACTAAGCTTCCATTTCATCCGTCTAATACATATCAGCGAGTGCCAAGGTGGAAGCGTGTGGTGGAATTGGTGCGCGCACATGTACACATTCTGCTCCCGACCATTTCAAGGTCATGGCACCTGGTTTTTTGTTGCTTTTTTTACTTCGAAAGGGCAAGAGCCAACCTTCCATTTAATCCCCCTAAAAAGGTTCTGTTGGCTCACGTTACATTTTTACACGTCCTCAAAAATTGCCAAAAACACGTTTTTTTGGGCATTTGACCCCGTTTTTCTCGAAAACTAGACCCAATTCTCTACTTTTGTCTCCGGATTCAGATTCTACGGCGAAAAACCTATCGAAATCAGTTATC
This sequence comes from Andricus quercusramuli, assembly GCA_932178445.1. Classification (NCBI taxonomy): domain Eukaryota; kingdom Metazoa; phylum Arthropoda; class Insecta; order Hymenoptera; family Cynipidae; genus Andricus; species Andricus quercusramuli. The sequence continues at coordinate 26,956 of CAKNXH010059230.1, read as the reverse complement.
ATTGTTCAAGAGCCAAAAAAATGTTCGAAAATATCGGACAGTGTTATTAAATAAAAATTCTATTCTCTAAATTATAGTCTAATTTTAGAAGGATGAAATTATTATACGCATTTTCCCAAAATTACCGTATTTTGCGATGCAGTGCACACGCCATTTTCATAGTGCACAGCAACATTTAAAATTCATTTTTAAACAGGGAAATAAATATTAACACTTATAAATAAAGAAATTTGACGCTCCGAACATTCAGGGACATTATATGAAGGGTTGCAGTACAGAAATAGATAACCAACAAAATCGGAATTTTTCAGGGCAGCGAAATAACATTCTGTAAAATCGGAATCACCATTTAAAGATAGAACAAAACTTAACTCCTGAGCTGAAGTGTTTCTGAATTGATGCCTAAAATGTATGATTGAAAAAAAATTCAGTTTCGAGAAACAGAATGTGAAAGTTTACAATCTCAAAGTGACAGGAACCTGAAACTGGAACAAGCTCGGCTGCAAATGACAATAAAAAGCGAAATTTTCAGTTTGAACAAAAAATAAAAACTTACTTCTGAGGTGTTGAGTTGCTAAATTGAGAGAAGATGAGTTTTATTGGAATTTATTGGAACATACGAGTTTTCGCTGAAAGTTGTATAAAGAGAAGAATGGTATATGTTTATTTATAAATAAATAATAATAATTTAAAAATATATATAGTTTCTGATTGCACGGCCAAAATTTCAGTAAAAAAAACCTTATAAAAGTGACTTTTTGTAGAAAATGGAAATTTAAGATTTTAGGTTGGAATTTGATTTATACTTTGGTGCTGAAAAAAGTCACAAATATTTTTATTGAATAGCTTTTCCTTTGAAAAAAGAAGCTTTTTATTATTTTATTGTAATGGAAAACTTTTAGGAAGAGAACTGTGGTCCGAAAACGGTAAAAGGTTGAGAAATAAAAAAAAATATGGGAGACAACTACAGAGTCAGCTATCTGGTTCTGAAACACCAATATTTTTATTTTATCATATTAAAAATGAGATTTCGAACAAATCATTTTAACAAAATATGTATTAGATTTTTAAAGAATTTTTACGCAAAAATCCCATTTTCGGAAAAATTTTGCTTATCTAGTTCTGTACTGCAACCCTTCATATGTCAATGTCAAATTTTCTTTAAGTTACGTCGCAACGACGTCAAGACGATATGCTGAAATTGATTCCATTAATGGCAAATTTCATCTAACTTAGTGGACGGGCAAGGTTTAAAAATTCATTTTTTTACGGGTTTGTAAGCGGTGAGTGACATAATGTACACTGTGCACCAAGGATAGTACGTGTCTTCATATCCGAACGTGAAGTTTGCAGTACGAGTCATAGGAAAGCGCCAGCTGTATACAGGGTGTCCCAGACTCAAGTGTCCGGACTTACATAGCCATATAAAAATTAAAAAAATAAATAGAAAATTCCTTTTCCAAAAATCAGTTGAAGTTTTACTTTTTTAGTTATAAAACATTCAAGCTGGACCAATCAGGAGCGCTGTATAAACAGCCGTGTGTGCGTGAACGGGATTCCAACGTAGTGTTCTCCCGTCGCTAACCGCACCTTTGCGCTCACCTCGATAACACTGCGTTGAAATCTTGTTCATGTACCTCATCTCTGCATGTACACACGGCTGCTTATACGGCGCTCCTGATTGGTCCAGCTTAAATGTTTCATAACTAAAAAACTAAAACTTCAACTGATTTTTGGAAAAGGAATTTTCCATTTATTTTTTTCATTTTTATACGGCTATATAATTTCGGACACTTGAGTCTGGGACACCCTGTACACGCGAGGCGTATAAACTATAAAGGCGTACTACCCGTGATGTACACGATACTTTATGCAATAACACAAGTCCGTTAGGGGTCATTCAGAAAATACGTATTTCTTATATTTCTTATATGGAGCATGATACTTTGACTGACACAACCCCTCCCCATAAACCGAATCACGCATTTTGTGAACGAACCACTATGAACTTTTGGAGCAATTTAGATTTGCGCTATTCAGTGGCGTTTACGACAATTCGCTCTGAGCTCGAAGTGGAGCTCAACCCCTGTTTAGGATATAATCTGACGGCCATCCTATTGAGTCCTACTGGGGGCACAGCTCACACGAAGTAATAGTAAGGAGACCAAATCCTTTGTTACGAAAACGCGCCAACTTTTTAGAAAATAGTGTGTGGAGGCAACGCGCGAGAGTGCGAAACTGAACTTCTGACGTCTCACTCTCTTGCATGCGCTATATGGCCCCAAATATTCTCAAAAAGTTGCGACGCTTTTCTGCCACAAGTGCATTAGCGTCGGTTCTCCTCAATATCAATCCATGCTTCTTTGTAAGGTTTATTTCACATATGAGGAGCTTACTTTCAAAAGGGCATAAATCCACTTTTCAAAATTTTTTGTTTTTTTGCGTTAATCATATCTTTAGGATAAGCCCTATCAACCTATGTATCAGTTTCCTCCAAAAAAGCTTTCTATCCTATATTAAAAGTGAGTTGAACATTTGCTTTGCTACCAAAGGAGCATGCATCCAGTCTCTGGATAATGAGAATGCAAACTTCTGTTAATTTGGGTACGTGGCCTAGGACCAAAACAATGTAGGAACCCAGAAAACCCAATTCTTTTATAAATGCTGTAAAACGTTTTTCTCGATTTCCCAACAAAAACCATAAGTGGATATGTGCCCTTTTGAAAGTAAGCTCCTCATATGTGTGAAAATGCCACCTTACGTACTATGCATGTAGAATAAGAAGAAAGTTGAAGATTTCATCCCACGGGCGTCAAAGCAATCTTTGGGCATGCGCACATCGCAAATTCTGACTTGCTTCCGTAGAGACCGGTTCGAAAGAACTTTCGTCCCACTAAAGAGTCGGCGACATCGGACGAGATTAGTGGTTAACTACTGATGTACTGTTGGTAATAAAAGATGAATAGCACACGCGAAGATTGCTCTAACGTCCACGGGTGGCAAATGTGAACTTTCTTCTCGCTCTACAACAGGGATGACCACGGATAGTTTCCCTGTCTCGAATCACTTCCCCTTCACCGTGCATTTTCCTCGCACGCTCGTTCGCCTTCTGCATAAGGCGGTAAGAGAGGGGATTGGCGAGTGACAGATTTGAGCTCTTTGCGTGAACATCGCTGCTGTACTGACATAATTTGTATACATATGTGAAATAGAATATCGTATGAAAAGCGGGAGGTATACGCCTGTAGGATACCTCTGTGACTTTGACGACAGCGCCATCTGACACGCGAACTATTGGGTATCTCGAAGTTATTTGGACAAAGTTTATGAACAAAAGCAGTGAACATCAATTCAGTTTAATCAAAAATGTTAATCTTCGGTTTAAAATTAATTCTTTACTATAAGATTTTTCGTTAATATTGAATTGAAATTCAAATTTCTTCCCAATAGTTCCAACTTGGTGGCGCTGTCGTAGCTACCCAACAGGCGCATTGGTCTTTATTAATTTATCTCCCTCATCGCATAATATACTATTACAATAACCCTACCTTCAGGGAAATAAAGTGTACCACCACCACAGATTTCTTACACCGGTCGATAAACGGGAACTTACCACTCGTAACATAGGTCGCGTAGAGCGCCCAAAAAAAGCATGTGTTGCATAGTACAATATTTTACAGAGCCGTAAATTATGGGAATTTGGAAAACGGTAACGAATTCGGCTGAAACCCATCTTCTAAAGGGGTTAGGTAATTCTTTAAGTGGCCCTTAAATACGGAAATACTTTAACTTACTATAGAAAAGAGAAACTTAACAAGCTTCCCTTTGTTGTCTGCGTAAGGTCGTCTGTCTACTTCTTTCCCTTCTTTAAAGAGAATTAAAGTTGGCAGTTGCTTACTCGTACTTGCATCGCTGATGTGATACTTTGCCGCTGCGTCTGGATGTCTGCCGACATCTACTTTCCCAAATTTGAAATTGTCTAAGGCGAACCTAATGTAAACGAAATTAAATTATTCGTGGAAAATTCCTAATTAGAATGACGTGTGGATTTCTCAAATACACAGCAATAAACTTACTCAGCGGATAATTGAGAAAATATCGGTGCAAAAGTCACACAAGCAGGATTCCAGGCAGTGTAGAAAGCTACGAGCCATGTTACTTTGATGTTACGTTGAAACTCTTCTTGTAAACTGGTCGTTCCTCTTAGGTATATCACTTTTTCGGGACCTTGATAAGTTGGTTCAGGTAATAAAAGCCCACATACTATAAAGAAAAGAAATTTCAGTTAAACTCAAAAATATAAATAGAAGAAAATGCGATGAACAAAATTTGGTACGAACAAATACAGAGGGCTGCAAATAAGATACCCATTCTTATATCTGCGTAGAACCACAGTATCAAATTTGTTACTTTCGTGTAGACGAAACTCGATGATAAATAGTTGATCATTGTTACACTCCCAGCTTTCCGAGTTCTGATCATTATAACGATCATTAGAAAAAATAGGATTTCCGTTTCTCTCTAAACAATAGAAATGTTACAATTACGTATTATAATATGTATTCCTATTTGAAAGATATACTTCTCTATTTCACGAAACATTGGACTTAGGGCGGTTTTAAATTAATTACTGAAGCTTTTTTGTGTTCTAATTCTAATAGTTAGAATTTCCAAACATTCTCGAAATATTAGTTATGAAATCGGAGTCAGGTGGGAAACTATTTTTATTGTATATGAATTTGAAAAAATTATTATTTGGGTTCAATTATGACAGATACTTCCGGATATTTTTCAATAATACAACGAAAAGTAAACTTCAAAGAGAAGAACAATGCATTCAAACCTCTAAAAATTTACAGATTATTAACCTTACATTTAAAACTTACGCTGTCAAGTTCGCATTCTGCTTGTCCAAGCATATGGCAAACCATAGGAATTCTTTTCGAAATCACGTACGTCAAACTCAAAAGAATGTTTACCAAATAATACGGTTTGCGAAGCAAAACCAAATCTTTTTTAAATGACATTTTGTACGTCGAGATAATCTTGCTGTAATCAAGTGATACAACTCTCAAGAGATACTTCGATACTTCAATCGCATATGCAACCTGTTAAATAGTCTCCACTTATTAACTCTACATTCAACTAAACAATTTAAGTGATTATATTGTGAATTGTCACAAATACATTGAAATTTATTTGAAATATATATACCACAATACAACCCATGAATTTGCCATGAATGACAATCGGAATTTCCGATTGCTCGGATTGCTCCTACTTCCTTCTTCCTATTGCTCTTATTTGGGAGCCCACAATAGCATGATCCAATAAATACATGGTCTAGCCACTTGAGAGCCCCGTTTCGTCCAAGTCACGCAACCGCTTAATTCCACCATTTTGTTATTATGACCGCGCAGTTTGAGTTTCACGTGTACTCTCTGTATGACAAACTATTATAAGAAAAGGAGTATGAGTATGAAAATATTGAAATAATGAATTCCAAAAAAACTTGGAATGAGTACTGAATGATGTATACTAGAACTCTGATAAGAAAATAAATTATATTTAGGACAAAATGGAAGTTTGTAAATAATACTAAATGAGGGTGATCACAAGTGAATAAAAAATTTGATATTTATGTCAATAATATTGTAACATTGTCACATTGTAACATTGTAAATATCTCTGTTTAACAGTGTATACAATATTCTTATGTCGCCAATGCTTGCAGAAAAATATATGCAAAAGTGAGTCTTCTTTATATATACTTCTTTATATACTGTGAGCCTTTATGTTTCAATTTTGTGAAGAGTTCAATATAGCAAAACAATTCTTTACGAATACAAAATGCAAATTGAAAAGTAGTGCTTTTGTCCCGCCTTGCCTCGGTCGCTCTTTATATTATTACAAATGACAAATAATGGAAAGGAAGCATACATCGAAATAATCAGTATATGTTTGATTAACAGTTGTGAAACTAAAATCTTGTAAAATTTGGATTTCATTATTTTCTTTTTACACACATCACACTTACTTGTACTGACGGACAATTTAAAATCGTTGACAGAATGCTAAAGAAAATTAGAAATGATTATTAATCCAACTTTCTGTTGATGGGACAAATCGCGAGATAAAACGATTTATAAAGTTGGAATAACTCTATGACCTTTATACGGAAAAATTCGTAGATGAGTTTACAGGTCAGGAAAAATAACCTTCGTTTTAGGAAAGCACAAATAGTTTACGTACCGAATTTTTTGTTTTGATGCAGTAATTTTTTTGCCTGCGATTATTAAACCAAAGCTTGTGTTTCTTTAGGAATTAACAATATGTATCTTTATAAAGATAATTCACAACAAGAAATGAAGATTTAATTCACCTTCGAAATTTCAGAGAGAAAACTTTGTCCACAAATCACCGTATAAAACAATGTGAAAAGTAAATTACCATTACCTTCATTTGTATATGTGACCATCCGTGAAGAAAGGGACCTAATGCGGAAAAAATCGATTTTCATTTTTTCACGCCAATCGATCGTTCTTGAGTTCCTCTTTAATTTCCAATGAAGAGAATTTTTTAAAGTTAATTACTTTTCTTGTTATTAAGCTATTTCCAACGGCCATACCACGCTGAAAAAACCAGTTCTCGTTAGATCACTGAAGTTAAGCAGTGTTGGGCGCAGTTAGTACTTGGATGGGTGACCGTTCGGGAATACTACTAACTTCGTGCTGTAGGCGTGTCGTGGGTGTGGTGAGCCCCACTTGTAGTTATTTACTACAAGGAACTATCCACCTAGTCACGCCTACCCCGCAGCAAGGGAAATGGCCTAATGGTATCCATACATACATACATACATACATACAAGCTTCAAACATAGGCATGATAAGCGTACGCGAAGTTCGAACGAGAGGCCTATGAAAGCCAGCCCCACCACTTACCACTACAGCTGTACGCGATGTGTCCGTGAGCTCTACTGGCGGCTCGTGCTTAAAAGTGCCGTGGTAAGTGGAGGGGGTGCTTTTCGTAGACGCATCCCCACTACTCAAATGCTGGCTTGCGAGCTCTGCTACGATCGCCCGTCCTGTAAAATTCAGCTGCGACGCATTCTAGGTCCATGATCCATTCGGTCCCTTTCTTCGCGGACGGTCACATAGGGTAAGAGCACCAGTTATTGGCACCTTAAGAGGAAATTTAGACTTTAGGAAATAAATAAACACATAAAATATTGAATTCTGAAATAGTGATAATCATACCGGCACTCCAAATTTTATGCAGAACACACTGGAATGTTGAATTATTATTCAAAGATGAAAAAAACTTTAAAAATTATTAAAAATAAGCATGTAGTCCCAAAATTTTAGTGCTTGGCACTGCTAACCCCAGTTATTGGCACCCCTCGTCACCAGTGATTGGCACTACACTCACATAACCTCTTTAAACTTCTGTAATTGCATTAAAACATTGATAAAAACAAATTGTGCATCTGAAAATATGAAACAAATTTTCTATTAATAATTCTAAATTTAGTATTTTATCAATTTTGTTTTTGGAGAAGCCAACATCTTTGACAGCAGCTATAAAGCCTAGCCATGACACATATGTATTCTTGGGCTTATGTTTTTCTTTCCTCAGAGATACTTTCTGACGGGCAATAGTATGGCAATAAATAAAATAAAAACCATAAATGTTACTCATTTTCTACTTTAAACTAGAAAAATGAATAAACAAATTCAAACATGGATAAATAAATATAGTCAAAATAAATCGCCCACCGATTAAATAAAAACTTTGGCTACTTATAATAACATGAATTCCTGCGTAACATTTAAAATATTGTAAGACAATATTATTAAACACAATATGTATAAAGATAATAAAATTCCATTTATAATTTAAATGAAACCAATATTTACCTATACCTCGAGGCCTAAAAAGAATAATAAATTATCTGAACAGAACTTTGGAGGTTACGATTACCGGTATATAAATGACAGCTTCATTTATTATAATTGTTATCTAATTTTTCGTCCACCTAGTAACGACTTTTGTTGTTCCGGCACTTTTAACACTTCATTTTATCAGAAATACGTGAAATGGCTCATGTCAACACAAGGTCTTGAGATTACATAACCTTACTTTTTTCCGGCGAGGCAGGGGTGCCAATGAATGAAATCATTCCCGAATTGCATGGTCTGGTCATTGGCACTGGGGTGCCAACAACTAGAGACCATACTTTTTATATTAATTTCCATTGGCACCCCCCCTAAAATTAATAAATAAATTATTGCCGAGGTTCATTCCTTATTTTAATTATATTGCAAGTATTTCTTTTAAATATTCACAAAAATTGGAACAGATTCACTTGTTCACAACGTTGTTTGAACAAAATTAAAAAATGTTGTCAGCTAAACATTTTCTTTAGAAAACCGGATAAATTCTTGGCACCCTAAGAACTGAAGTGAATTCATTATTTTATAACTAAATTTGACATTATTTTGTATGAATTATGTTGTCGGTACACGCAGAAATAATGGTAGAATAAAAATAATACCAGCAAAATACGATAAATGTTTGCATTTTCTTGAAATTTAACAAAAATGAGAGAGGGTGCCAATAACTGGCGCAGTGCCAACCACTAGTGCTCTTACCCTATATGTATTCTAAGTAAGATTTAACATTCTTACAGAAAGTACAAAAATACTATCTCATATTGTAAAATTTCGACATTCCTTTTGCTTTTACATATAAATAAATATGTGTGCAATATTATAGGGTTTCTACAACGACATGTGTCATTGCTTATAAAAGTCTGCTAAGAATAAGAGAGATTATTGATGTGATAAAATGTGATTTCATGTTATATGTATATGGGCGATTTGCAAATAGATTTCAATTTTGATTTCCGAGATGCGCATAAACTGAAGTTCTAAATTATGCAATAATTGTTATCAGTTTTTTTTAGATACATTTACCAGGATGTACTTCATAACGTCGGAAAGCTGTTTGATCTAGACTATTGATTTCTTCTACTAATTTGTGTTTAAATTATTCTTTTACTTGAAGTACATTATTGTAAAGGTTTAAAACTGGGTTTGGCAGGCTTAGTGGGTCAAAATATTTCGATTTTTTTTTAATGTACAAAAGTTGTCTGCACATTCTAAAAAAATTTCAAAATTATTTGGAAAATTTGTCAAAAAAATTATTTTGAAAATTGTTCTCAACAATTTTTTTTCCAATTTTTGTTTGGAAATTTGTTTGAATTTTTTTCCAATTTTTGTTTGAATTTTTTTTAATTTGTTAAAGAATTTTTTTGAAATTTGTTGTATTTCTTACATTTATTGAAAATTTGTTTAAATAATTATTTTAAAATGTGATTTTTACAATTTGAACTTATCTTCTTGACGTGAAATTGTATAAGAAGAGTTCTTCGTAAAAAAATATCTATGAATAATATTTGATGAAGAAGTTTAAGCAGAACTTAAAAAAAAAGTACTTTTAAAACATTTTTTTCTTTCTCTTCAATACGACTTCGAACCTTTTACCAGCGAGTGCAAAAAAGGGCTTCGGAATTGTTGAAAGGCTTCAGAGTCGTTAGCTTCGGAGTTGTTACTTGCAATTTTAAAGTGATATAAAACACACTATTTTTTTTAATAATTCCAACTTTGGGAAAGTGTTTTGCTCCATTAGCCCTTCGAATTTTATGGGGAATTTTTGTTAAAAAAAAATTATTTTGCGTTTGCACCTCTTTTTTGGGGGGGGCTTCGGAGTTGTTATTCAGGTTACCCGATATTTTTTCCCGTGTTCTCGGACGACTTACGAGGATTTAATAAATTTTGAGATTCTGAGAACGTTATGTGTTTTTAAAATGTGACAAAAACTACCTATTTTTTATAATTATAATCGACTATAATACGAATTATCACCTTAAATTCGGTGAAATTATAGAGGCTTCGGAGTTGTTAACAAACCGAGAGACAGACATATAAGCATGATTCTTTCAGTCAGTATTTATAATCTCTAGCATGTTAGTATTGCAATTTGAACTGCATCATATATTTAACAAAAATCACGTGCGTCCTAAACTATGACCCAAGACAGATTTATGTGTAAACATCTTCGGTAAACGTTGACTGAAATTGAAATCTTACATAAAGTAAATAATAACTCACGCACATGTGGGAGTATAAAAATTTATTTTCTCTTATATATGTATACAGGATCCGTATACACTACAAAAATATAATTCATAAACAAATAATTATTGTTTGAATAATAAAAACCCTTATTAATTAAAAATAATTCTTGTGAAGAAAATCCGAAGAACACCGTTTTTAGTATGAATTTAATAGAGAACTGCTATTTTGCATTTTTTGGGGTCACTTTCCAAGCATAATAACAATTCACAAAAATTTTATAACAAGTAGCTCTTTTTCCATTTTTTTATAAATCAAACATTTCCCATTTAAAACCCCACGTTAATTTCAAAGGCTCGGTTGTACGGGTTAACTTCGACAAAAAAAAAAAAGAAAACAGGAAAATGTTGAGTTGATAAACTGTAAATATAAATTATGTATTTATTTTTTAAATTTAACTGTAGTACGACTCTTAACAAATAGAATTATAATAAAATTGATTTTATAAGACGATTCTGAATCTGTTTATAATTAAATAATTGATAGATTTTTACGTTAAAAATTGAACTATTTCAATTTGAATGCCTTACGTAATTAATTAAATGTATGCATCCGATTGAAACTTCAAAATATTTTTTTAATTTTCAAAAACATTTTAATTAATATATTCATAATTTTAAATTTTTCATTGTTTCATTTCTTTTTAATTTTTCATATGTAAATGACATTTTTCATTTAAGATTTTCAAGAAACAACTTATAATCACTAAATTGTACTTTACGCACCAAAGAAAACTGGTGAGTGAAAAAAGGAACCTAGTCAACAACCATTTTTTTCGATTCAGGAAAGAGTCAGGGATTTGGAAAAAAATCTTACAAAACTTCGAGATTTATATAACTTTAAATAACTGTCAAACCGAATAGATTTGAAAATTTTTAACTTTTATTTGAAATTATTTTACTCCACTTATAAAAGATTCTAGGTTCAAAATGTTACAAATGTAATATTCTGGTTTTTGAATATTAATGGTTAGGGAAAATAAAAAGGTGGTTAGGGAAAAATTAGAGAATTTTGAAAATTATGTTTTGCGGTAATCCTGATATAACATTCTTCTTAAGGCTCTTTTATACCTTCCGTCAATCGGTCGTCGACCAACCAATGTATCGAAATATCCATTCACACCTCCGCAAAATTCAGTGAAATCTAGTAATATTTTAATAAACTTTCAGTGAGTTTTAGAATATAACTAAACTATTACTAGATTAAAATGAATTTTCCGAAGGTGTGAATGGATATTCCAATATGTTTGTCGGTCGACGACTGATTGACGGAAGGTGTAAAAGAGGCTTTAGTAATTTATTTGCTTTGTATTTATATTTCTTTTTTTGCAGTTGCTTCTTCCTGAAATTGATCTCTTCAGTTGTAAATTTTATTATTTGTTTGAAAATGCAACAGTTTTGTTCAAAAATTATTCTTTTTTCTTGAAAATTCCGCTATTTCGTAGAAAATTTACTTTTTGACAGAAATTCATATTTTGGTGTTGAAAAATAAATTTAAGTGTTTTTTGGATAAAAATCCAACTATTTTTTGGAAAATGTATATTTTTTATTAAAAGATTCATCTGTTTGAGCAAAAAATTAATCTTTTTTTAATAAGAATGCAACTGTTTGGTTAAAAATTCAACTATTTCGTGTAAAATTTATCTTTTGAGAAAAATTCACATTTTGTGTAGAAAAATTAATTTTAATATTTTTTCGATGAAAATTCAACTATATTTTTTAATATTTGTCTTTCTGATTTAAAAAGTCATCTGTTTCAGTAGAAAATTGATCTTTCTTCGATGAAAATGCAACTGTTTGATTAAAAATTAAATAATTGTTTTAAAAAGGCATCCTTTTCGTATGAAAATTCAACTGTTATTATCGAAAATTCGTATTTTTGGGTTGAAAATTCAAATACCTTCGTAGAAAATTTACTTCTTATTTAAACTGTTTTTTTTTTGAAAATTTTTTTTGAACCACTTTGTTAAAAAATAATTTTTTTGTTGAAGATTCATATTTTTATTTGAAAATTCATCTCTTTGGTTAAAGTTTGACTATTTAGTTGAGAACTTATTTTTTTAAATTGAAAATTTAACTGCGTGGGTAAAAGTTAAACTATTCTGTTGAATTTGTTTATAATGAAGCTTTACCTCTTTGGTTAAAAATTTAACTATTTTGTTGAAAATTAATTTTTTTGCTGAAAATTCCTATTTTACTGGTTGAGAATTCATTGTTTCTACAGAAAATTTGTCTTTTGGCTTTCAGGATCAACAATTCAGGTGAACTTTTTTTGCTTTCATCACTGAGAAATCTTTTTATTTGTTGAAAATTCTTCTTTTTGATTTTGAAATTAATTTTTTTTTCAATTACATTTCATCCTTCTAGGTTAAACTATCAACTATTAAACTTTTTTGTTACGAATTTTCTTTTAAGGTTGAAAATTGAACTATTTCTTCGAAAATTCAATTGTTTTGTACAGAATTTAATTATTTTGTAGAAAATTTAAGTATTTTCTTAAGAAGTCATCTCTTATCGTTTCAAGTCCCATATCTTATTATTTCTTGAAACCATAAATTACGTACAGCAATAGGGGTGTAGAAACATTTTGTTACGGTTCGTTACATGGGGGTGGAGAGGGTCGATTATCCGTTACGTAATTTACGTACGGCCCCTTTCCTAAAACGCATTTTCTCCTTTGCCTGCTTAGTCCACCTTTGTTTATAAAATACCGGTGCGGAGTGGACCGATATGAGTTCTCTGAAAGAACACATTGTGTGGCATTTATATTACGCATATACATTTAGAATTAGGCTAATTATATTTCCTGACGAAGATTGATAAATTCTATCACTTATATCCAGAAAACAATAATTTTGCACGATTTTAAGATAATACATTTTATATTTTATCGTGTACTAAATTGAACTCTACACAATTTAATATGAATTCAAAATGCGAGAGAGAGAGGGAGGAGAGAGGGAGAAGGAGAGAGAGAAGGAGAGAGAGAGATGGAGAAGGGGAGAGATAGATGGGCAAAGAGACAGATTGGAGGGCTCCTTTTTGTGGCTGAAGAAAAGCGAGCCTCCGGTCTGTGCCATAAGACACAACGTGTGTGTCACAGGCCTGCGTTACCCTATGCAGTCGTGGCTTCATTCGAATCAGGCGCGACTCCCCATATCGAGGTCTAAGATGTTTACACATCAAAAGTGCCCAAGGCCAGGATTATAAAAAGAATTTTACCAGTCCTGTCACATTTTAAGTATGTGAAGCTGGAGGGAAGGCCACTGTAGGGTTGGTAAAAACTTACTACTTAATTACAAAAATGGTATGCCGAACTGTACATTTTTTGGCACTTTTTCTGTATGGACTAATAAAGTAGGCCACCATATGTGCTGCAATCCCCTTAGTAGGTCAAAAATATTATAGGAACATCGAATAAACATCGAGGGACATACAAATTGAAATCTATTTGAAAATCGCCCATATATAAATGGTGGAACGGTTACTGAATGCAAAGAGAAAAAGTTTCATACAAAAATCATTCATTTCGGAGAAAATTGAGTCTTACTTTTGAGGCTAGAATTTCATGGTCTCTGAAAATCGCCACAGCAATTGTAATTGTTATTTTGTTTTTTAAATTGTAAAACTTCCCCGAAATGTAAAGCCCTTTTGGGTCGAAGTCAGTCGAGACACACCGCGATCAGTGACATTTTCTTTAACCATCGACTTTTGTTTCCAACTTAAATTAATTTACCTACAAAAAAAATGTGGAAAAAAAGCTACAATTTGATTTGGCTAACCTAACCTCAATTGCACTTTTCGCAATATTTTTCCTCACTAATATAATATTGCACAGAAATATGAACCAATAAGACATCATATCTATTGCGTAAATATTTAGTATTATTCTAAAACTATAGAGCTGAAAATAGAAATAAACATACCTTCAATATAATTTCACCCGGCACCATGTGCTGACAGCGAAAGCAATCGATTCTTAAATCATACAAATTTTGGCGCATTTCCCACACGACTCTACAAATGATTTCATTGGCTCAAATTGTTTGTCACTAGTAAAGCACTAGAATTTTGACGTGAGTTAAACTTGGCAACGCTGTTCAGTACATTCGTATACGAATAAGGGTCCTTTCACACGATTGCAGATCCGCAAGTTGCGGATTTGCGCAAGTCATGAGTTGTGAAAATAGATATTTTTCCGTCAGCGGAAAAATCTCTGAATGGCGGTAATTTGAATGCTCGATTTTTTAAAAATAGAAACTTTTATGTTTTTCAAATTATAGGCAAGTGTGTTGAGCTAAAAATAATTATGGAGGAATAACGGCGATGAATTAAATACATTTTCAAGTATTTTGATGAAAAGAAACAAGCCCATGCCAAATCATATGATTTCTCTCCAAGTTCTGTGTACATACGTTTCGGATGTTCCCTGATTTGTCTCGCTCTTTCAAAAAAATAATTTTTTTCTGCACAAAAGGTAAGTGTTATTAGTATTTGTTAACATAAAAATATTATGCTTTTGCAAACAACAGCCTTTATAAGACTTACGGTACGTCTTTACGAAAGCGTAGCCGGCATAACCCCAAACATAACCTCTATATAATAATCAACATGCTTGTTCATGATAATTTATTATGTTAACAACTCTCAACAACACTTACCTTATGTGCACGAAAACATTAGCTGGTTTGAGAAGTGAGACAAAACAAGGAACACCCGAAACTCATGCATACATAACTTTGACAGAAAACAGCTGATTTGGCATGTGCTCGTTTCTTTTCGTCAAAACATTGAAAAATGTATTTAATTCATCGTCTTCATTCGTCCATAATTATTTTTAGCTCAATAAACTTGCCTATAATTTGAAAAACATTGAATTTTATATAAAAAAAAATCGAGCATTCAAATTACCGCCACTCGGAGATTTTTCCGCTGACGGAAAAATCTCTATTTTCACTATACTCATGACTTGCGCAAGTCCGCAACTTGCGAATCTGTAATCGTGTGAAAGTGCCCTAATGGTGCTTTCACACCTCCGCCTGCCTGCCCGGTGCAGGCAGGCAGCTGCCCGAGACCGTTCACACATAGGATTTTCCGGCTATGGAAAATCTCAAAATCGCGCGGGAATTTTTTAATATTGTAAAATTTTTAAATGATATAAACCAAGTTTTTTATAGTTTAAATTGACAATTATGATAATGAGTTTCATTTTTCTCCTATGATGTAAAAATAAGAGATAAAATGTTCAGCCCTGAAGTGAGCATTTCAGAAATTGTCAAGTGTTTACAGAAAAGTCGTTTTGTCAGTCGTTGTGTTTTTTTATTCTTATCCGGTGTTGATGTCCTGTGTCGCGGAATCAAAGAAGATATATTTCTGTAAGTAAAATAAATAAGTTTTTATGCTCTTGTACAACGTAAATATTTTATTAGAGGTGAAATTTCAAATTCGTATAGGAAACGTCAATTTACAGCAACATAACCTTTGGAACTGCTACATTGTATATGTGACGATTTTCCGAAATTTTTTTTAGAACTTATGACAATTGACTCTCGGCGTTGCACAGTGGGCTGAGAGACCACCAAAAGTGGCCAAAAGTCAACTTCACAGTTATTAATGGAAGAATTATTTTTCATATTATAGATGAGTTGAAGAAACTTTTCACCAAATTTTATGATATTTTAACTAGTCCTCTTAATTCTAGAGCGTTATGAATTGAAGAAATGTTTCTTTTTTTTGTTACTGTTTTTTTAATAAAATCTTCGAAAAACTCGTTCATGATGTTACGAACCAAAATGTTACAATCATTTCTGCTTATTAGAGTGGTCATAAATAATTACGTTATAGAAAAGAAATCCAAATTTTAGCTCGGGTTTGAGTCCTCTCACTTTGTATTCATGCATTTATAAGGAATTCACAGCCACAGACAATTTTTGAATCAAAAGTTCCCCGAGGTTACACCTGGTATCTAAAGTTCTATAGTGCTTTTAGGTTCATTATGATGTTTACTATCAGGTTATTTGCCACCGTCTGCCACCATTGACATTTGACGAAGATATTAGTGAATGACGAGCCGATCTTTCACACACCTTCACCCCCTACTCTTTAGCCCAAGTCCAAGTACCCGTGTGCGCGCGCGGCTTCCAGCTCGAAACTGGTTGACTGCTCGTGCCTCGTGTCACTTATTCGCCTGAAGGTGGAGTCCCATGTGGGCAGAAAACGTCGGTGTACAGCAGAAACTCATGAGAGTGGAAGAGACAAATAGATATGTCCGTCTCTCTCACTCTCATTAGTTTCTGCTTTACGCCGACGTTTTCTGCCCACATGGGACTCCACCTTGACGCGCTTGACTTGAGTTTGTAAACATAAAGTTTGAAAATCAGAAGTAGACGACACATTTTTTCATCTTCACATCTTGTTGTTAGTTTCATTATTATTCCTAAAATGTCTATAGATCAAATGGAACCTTCAAAGTATGAAAGATGAATCAAAATTAGGCTTTTTAGATATAATTCAATTGAATCATGCTAAGTAACTCAGTCAAAATCATCAAAATATGATTTTATTTATGCCTCATCTGTTACGAATCTTAACATTTATTATGATAATTGAATTTCGGAAAAGATACTACCCTTAAACGTGAAAAATTGCCCTTTATTGCATGTCAAATTTTAAATAATTGTTTAGTATTGGAAAATAATTATGTTTTTAACATTTTACTATGACACTATAATTTGTAAACTTTTTTACATTTTCAAAGAGATAAGAAAAATGAAATTATGGGCAAAAACTTATTTCGAGGAATTCGAAAAAAAAAATTTAGAAGCTTTTTCATAATTTTTAAAGATTTTAGGAGATTAATTTTTGTTGAGATTTCTGGGAATTTTAAGTTTTGAAGATTTCAAAATGTGTGGAAAAAGAACATGGAAGACTTCATGACAATTTTTATTTTTCAGGATTTAAACAATTTTTAGGTAAACTGAATTTGTCAGGGTGTCAAGAGAATGAAAAAAGTGTTCTCAAGATTCATGGGAAAATTCTGAATGATTTTTTTTTATGAATTCAAAGAGAAAATTGAAGATTACAAAACATTTCAAATTATTTCCTAAAATTTTTAAAAAGAGTGTAAAAGATTTTAAAGCGAAATCTTGCAATTTTGTCATATCAGATCATTTAAAAAAAAATCTGATTAAGTTTAAAAGATATTCAGAAGTTTTGAAACGATTCAAGAAGAAGTAAAACTTATAAAGTTATTTAAAATATGTTGTAAGGCTTCAAGAAAATGAAAAAAATCATTAGGTTTGTAAGAAAAATTAAAATCATTTTTAGTTTGAAGAATTAATTTAAAGAGAATATTTTTTAAGAATTCGAAACATTTCGAAAGATTTCTAGAATTGTCAAAGAAAAATCTGAAAGACTTTTAAGTCAATTTTTTTAATTTTGCAGAATTCAAAAGAAATTCATAAAAATATTTGAATAATCTTAAAAGATTGGAAGGTTGAGAAATTCTGAAAAGATTAAACAAACAAAATTTTCTTAAGATTCTTGGGGAAATTTAAAAAAAAAATTAATTCCGTAAAATAATCTATATAAAAATTTAAAAAGATTTCAAAACATTTCAAACGAGATCGTAAAATTTCGAAAAATAGTGTACAATATTATAAAGCAAAGCGTTTCAATTTGGTAAGGATAAACAATAAAAAAATCAAGTAAATTCAAGAAATATTCAAAAAGAATTTGAAACTGTAAAAGACCTCTGTGCATTGAATCCAAGGGACGGGAAGTCTAAGAAAAACAAATTCCTTGCTGCCATATTTTTCATAATGACAATAATTACTGATTATATAAACAATTTGTTTGTGAAAATTGTCTATATAATTAAAAGTTTCTGCAATAATGAAAATATGACAGCTAGGAGTTTTTCCTAAAACATTTCAAGTTGAATCAACAAAAACAAATGAAGCCTACATGAAAAAATGGTTAAAGCTATTGGAGCATGGATCTCCCTCTGACGTGTCTTTGTAGCAGGGTATACTTCGTTGCAAAACTGTCATCGCAACATTTGCACTGAAACTTGATTTTCACGGAATTCCCCTTCTTTTCTTCTGAATCCATTTTTTATCGAAAATAAGCATACGCAGACATAAAAAATGAGCAGATTAGAGAAACGAACTAATTTCGAGCTGGACTGAGAGTTGCGCACGGTGCGCGTGCGCGAAAACGGGTGCCTGGGCTAAAGAGTAGGGGGTGAAGGTGTGTGAATGATCGTCTTCAAGTGAATGAAGTTGAGCGTGCACAGTGGGCTGGAGATCACCGAAAGTGGCCAAAAGTCAAATTTTTGTTTGGATTTATATGAAGCTTGGTATAAGGGGATTTTTGAGGCCGCTGATTTCGAATTTGACGTCAAAATTAATACATTCAAAATGGCAGATCCAATATGGCGCCTGAAATTTCTAAATTTTTACTTATTTATATGAAACTTGGTGTAAGGAGGTTTCTGAGGTCGCTGATTTCGAATTTGACATAAAAATGCCTAAATTCAGAATGGCAGATCTAATATGGCCCCTGAAATTTCTAAAATTTTACATATTCATATGAAACTGGGTATGAGGGGGTTTCTGAAGTCTCCGATTTCGAATCTGACGTCAAAATTCATAAATTTAAAATGGCGGATCTAATGTGGCGCCCGACATTTCTAAATTTTTACTTAGACGAACTCGAATTAACCGACGAAAAAAGTTTGAATTGGACGGAGTTACTTAATTAGAGGCAAGAGGACTCATTTCAAAGTTTGATACAAATATGTAAAAATACGAATACAAATACAAATGAAAAAAAAATTTCGAAATTTTAGGCGCCATATTGGATTCTCCATTTTGAATGAAGAATTTTGACGTCAAATTCGAAATCAGCGACCTCAGAAACCTCCCTACACCAAGTTTCATCTAATTAAGTAAACATTTGGAAATATCACGCCCCATATAGGATCCGCCATTTTTAATTTATGAATTTGGACGTTAAATTTGGAATCAGCGACCTCAGAAACCCCTCATACCCAGTTTCATATGAATATGTATAATTTTAAAAAATTCAGGCGCCATATTGGACCCGCCATTTTGAATTTATGAATTTTGATGTAAAATTCGAAATAAGCAACCTCAGAAACCTCCTTACACTAAGTTTCATATGAATAAGTAAATTTCAGGCGCCATATTGGATCCGCCATTTTGAATTTATTAATTTTGACGTCAAATTCGAAATCAGCGACCTCAAAAACCCTCTTATACCAAGTTTCATGTAAATCCAAACAAAATTTAACTTTTGGCCACTTTCGGTGGTGTCCCAGCCCACTGTGCGTTGTACAATATAAATGTGTAAAGTTGTGCAAAATTAATGGAATAGAATGGATAATGTACGGAAATATTTTTACAGTGCTCGAATGAGTAAGTTAGAGAAATGGGACAAATATTGAATATCTTTCGCCTTTGAATGAGTAATCCATGTTTGTGATGTTGTACAAGAGCATAAAAACTTATTTATTTTACTTACAGAAATATATTTTCTTTGATTCCGCGACACAGGACATCAACACCGGATAAGAATAAAAAAACACAACGTCACAACAACTGACAAAACGACTTTTCTGTGAACACTCGACAATTTCTGAAATGCTAACTTCAGGGCTGAACATTTTATCTCTCATTTGTACATTATATGAGAAAAATGAAACTCATTATCATAATTGTCAATTTTAACTATAAAAAACTTGGTTTATATCATTTAAAAAATTTACAATATTTAAAATTCCCGCGCGATTTTGAGATTTTCCATAGCCGGAAAATCCGATGTGTGAACGGCAGGGTTGGTAACGTATAATACTCCACGTATTATACGTGGTTTTCTACGCGTATATCACCACGTATATTACCTCTCTAGTTTTCTACGTAATTTGACGTATATTACGTCCAAATGGAAACGTTCACTGCGCATGCGTCCACATAGAAAAATAGTCTCATAACCTATTTTTCTTGTGGGTCGTGGTCGCCATGTTCGTTCGTGAATCTCGTGCGAAATGCCAATATTTAAAAATTCCTTGAATTTGAATAAATGTTTAAGCAGTTTGAGGTTATAATTAGGGAGGCCCTGCATAATTACATATATTATATTAATCAATTTGATTAATTATAATTATTATCAAAAGAATCAACAATTGTTCACATACCTGTACTTTCTAGACGTTTTAAACTAGTATTTTCTAACATTTTATCGCAGAAGACACTTTGCGGAAGTTTTCTGTCCTTACTTCTTCCGCTCAAAGAACAAATCCTTCCATGGAACTGCATTATGAGGCTGGGTATTTCCTTCGAGCCCAGGCATAATTATTATTTTTAATTGCTATAACGCATTCAACAGAATTATTGATAATTATTATATTTCACAAGTGAGGTTATGTACTTGTCACAACTGATTTTACAAGTCGCCCATCTTGAAAACGTAACTTACAGGAGTTTTCTACGTTTTTCTACTGTTTTCGACGTATATTACGTGAAAAACGTATTATACGTAGAAAATACTCGAGTTACGCGTAACTGACCAACCCTGGGCAGAGGTGTGAAGGCACCATCATGGTGCTTTCACACCATAACTAACACCATAACTCGAATCGCAAATTCGAAGAGTGCTCGAGGATACGACTTCCTACTCGTATACGTAAGTTATCAAAGAAAAGTTTCGGAAAGTTTCGAACGAACTCGAGAATAGAGCCCCAGATTGCATGCAGAAAGTTCACAAGAGTGAAAGAGATAGACTGTTCTCCATCTCTTTCACTCTTGTGAGCGTTTTGCATGCAATCTGCTGATTTGCAATCGTGTGAAATCGCCCTAACAAATAAATCAGAGATTCGACAATTTTTAGGTTATGTCGTCCAATTATACCGCCTCACCCTGACGTTTAACTAAATTTATTGTTGCGGATTTCTTCAAATTCGAAGTGGAGTTTTCATTTTATAAAGGGAAATCATGAATGATCAAATAGAAAAACCATTCGATACCCGAGCTGTCAGAGTGAGTACAAGATTGATAATAATATGTATTTCCTAATCCTAATTCCGTATAAAAACGGTTGATGAGGTTAGACCCCCAACTATCTTGCAAAATAATGTTATGTGAAAAAAAAAGAAATTTCATGCGACAAGCACCAATCCTTTTAATGTGCTATTCTGTACAGTTAGCACAAATATTTTCTGTACAAATACACTTCGAAAAAAATGTATGATTTAAATTTTTCAGGTCGGAGAAAATTGTCATTAATGATAAAATTTTCACTCATGTTAGTAATCAAAAGACATTTGATTATTAACTGCACTTTAAAAAGAAATTGAAAGCTATTAAGATATTATTAAGGAAACTATTTGCTTCGAATTCCGAGAGATTTAGTGTAAAGTTTGTTTTCACCAAGTTTAATTGTATGAGCTACAAAAAAAAACTTTCATATGCACGTTTAACACATAAAATATTAATTGTCCGTGTAGGCAATTTTTTAAATCTTAAGATTTTCGTCAAAGAGATTTCGACAAATATATTGCTTCTTTGGATGACCAAAATTATATTCCTACTCGTGTATAACGATTTAATTGATGTCACGACCTATTAATTTCATTTAAAAATGTGTAAGTCTGAGGTTATTCATATTTTCGAAATAAGTAAATCAGTGGAAAGCTAGTTTTTATTTTTAGATAGGTCAGAGTACGCTATTTTTAAATGAAACATCCTCACCTTATCTTTCTCCTTTTAAACTCTTCTTAAAAATCATTTCTTCATGTTTCATATATCATCATTCGAACATTTCAAACGAATGTCAGGTTATAAATTAACAACAAACTTCACTCATTTAAATTTCTGATTTCGTTACACCAGAGACAATTATGATTTTTAGAAGCTCATTTTGGGCCATAAATGTTGGATCTTTTAGTTAAGAATGACAACAGTTGTTCTTAATAGAGTCAAGAATTGATCATTCAAAAATGGGTCATTTTGAAGTTCAATATCAATAAGATAATTAGCAAAAACTAGAAGAGATTCGTCCCTGAAAGGTGGAGACAGTCCATTAATAGCCTCACGATGATGGAAAAGTACGCGTCCCGCATTCAGTGTGTGATTGACTACATAACATCTAGCAGGACTTTTACTGCCAAGGTTCGATAGTTCACGCGCGAACTGCGCATCCGTCATCACACAATCAACAAGTCAAAGCTACTCACCATCAGGCAGCATATTTTTCACATAATACGAGTACTATCTAACGCTAGGAGAAGTCTAGAACGGAGAGAGAGGTGGGTCAGAGAAAATCAACAATTTTCATCTGACCCATCTAAACTCTTCCAAGACCCTCCAATTACTCTCGACCATCCGCCCAAACCAGAGGAGGTCGAAACATTCTGGAGAGAAATCTACTTATTTCATCATCCACTTGAAGAAGGCTCAAAGAACATAAATAGCTTCAAGGAGCTGTGCAATGCCCTCATAACACCTGAGGAGGAATGCGCACCTATCACTAACGAGTAGGTGAAAAACGTATCAAGAGGCATGAAGAACTACTCCGCTCCGGGACCAGATGGCATCAAGACCTTCTGATGGAAGAAGTTTCCTTCAACCCACCAGCATCTGGCCCGAATTTTCACTTCATATCTAAAGTCGGAAGAGCCTATTCCGGAATGCTTGGTGGAAGGGCGCGCAGTGCTCCTGCCGAAGACAGGCAACTTAGTTGACCCTAAGAATTACAGGCCAATAACTTGTCTGAATACACTGTATAAGATCTTCACAGCTATCCTAAATGATAGGATTGTTCGGACAATTGGACCTGTTTGGCGAGGGCTGTATGAACAACGTCACTCATGTATTTTACATGGATGATCTCAGGATCTATGCTAAAAATAAAGAGCAACTACACTTTGCTCTTTTGTTACGTTTCTCGACAGAAATCAGCAGGAAAAGTCAGCATTCATGAGAAAATGTTCAGAAATTTTCAGAGCTTGGGTTCGAAGGATAATCCTTCTATTAGGGGTTCAAGAATAGAATGCTATAAAACCTAATTCCTTTTATAATTCACCGGTTATTTAAAAATTATTTATTTATATTTATTTATGCACATTCTCTTTTTCGTTATATTTAATTATTGATATTTATATACTCTGTAGGCGAATCTGAAAATTTGGTCCATTTTGACGCATCTCTTTCTCTTTATAAGATACATTATATTTATCCTGACTTACAATTTTTTAGGAAAATGTTTAGGTATCTGAAATAGTCGAAACCCGTAGGTTCTGAATTTCTAACTTTTGAATCTGTATATGCCAGATTGAAAAACATTATTTTTAATTTTCAATCCTTTCTGGTTGGCCTACCTGCGGTCCTAGCCGATGGGCTACCTGATAAGTGGTGAATTAGCATAGCTTCAAAAATAGTCAGACTTGTCAGGAACGATCAGGATGTTCAGAAATCGTCAGAACTTCTGACCATTTGTGACGATTCCTGACTTGTTTTTAGTAGAAAAGGGCAAATTCATAGAACTCATATTGATGAGTGCGACATGAACGCTCTTTTGCACCATCTACTAGCATCTCAATCGCTCTCACGCTTCCCTATGACTACTATGAAATTGAGATATATAGAGGAAAGGGCTCGAATTTGATATACCATCTCCTTTTCGATGGATTGCCGGGACTCTATGAACCGAAATTCGACCAGCAATAGGTCATTCGAAAGGTTATTTAATAACCTTTCGGATGGTTCGTTTGATTTTTTCATATCATCAACAAGTTTTTTTAAAATAAAGATTTCTCAAAAAACGAGTTTTTCGAAAATCGGTAAATAGTGGCTCTAATTTGATATACCTATAAAAACATCGAAATACATGAAAAATAAGCAAGTTTCCGATATGAAAATAGTTATTAATATTATTTAGGATGATACAAAGTATAATCGAATTTTGTATTTGACATTCTGAAATCTGCAAAGAAGCCAAATTAGACAATAAGCGTTAGTGTACACCTTACACTCGTAATTGTTAATATCACATGAATCCACACACTAAACAAGCACAGGCATACACAAACATACGTACATGAATACATGAACCGATTTTTTCAACATTCAGGAAGCTGAATAACGTCTAACTGTGATTTTCTGGTACATCAAATTCGAGCCACCCATGGTATATCAAATTAGAGCCACCCGGTACAAAATGTTCTTTTTTAAAAAGCATAACCCCTAAACAGTAGCATGTCCATATCTGCCGAGCAATACTATTCTACTAACTTTACTTCACTACTATATTCAACATTTATTGGAAAAGCTACATTCCCGAAATAATGAATAGACATTTAAGACTTCCCTGAAATGAACTCAGGATATCCGATTTTTTATTTTTCTGTGTCACACTTTTTGTGATGCGAATGAAACAGTGAAACTGTTACTATTTTCTACTACACTTAAGTGCGTTCAGTTCCTACTGTTACCAACCTAGTACGTGTTTTAGTTTTCCAGAAATCCAGGTGGCTCAAATTCAAGCCCTATATCAAATTCGAGCCATTTGCTCTATATATATATAATTTAAAAAAAAAATTTAAACAACCACCGCAGGGTACCACTAAGAGAAACTGCCATCTAAAAAGAGAATGTCAATATCCCCCAGTAGAACGGCGGTAAAATACACCTATGGCCACGTCTCACATCCGTGAGATGGGTGGTCACAGGGCACGATCAAATCACAACGACAGGCTGGCGAAACCCTCGTGTGTCTTGAGGACACGTAGCGACCCAAGGACTACAGCTTTCTGCATCCATCTCGCAAGTGCCTTGGCATATTTTTGGCACGCGGGTATGGCTTTAAGGTTACGAACCAGTGATAACTTAGCACCTCCGAGAGCACCTATCACAAGGACAATTACTCGTAACGAATATTTTGGGTACAGTCGTTGCAGCTATCTTTTAAGGTCTTCATACCTCTCCTCTTTTTCTTTCTTCTTTGCAGTAATGTTGTATTCGGACGGTGCCGAGAATTCGATCACGAATATCGTTCGTTTCTCGAAGTCTTGGAGAACAATGTCAGGCCTCGAGTGCGCAACGGAGACTGCTGCCCGAAAATCGTAGTTCCAGAAAATCTGGCACTTCTCGTTTCGGACAATTGACTTTATCCCTTGGAGCGTTCGGCAGGGCAGGGTCGCGACCAACACCGTAAGAGCGACAAAGGTGGTAATAAAGTACTCTTAGGGCCGCATTATGTCTATAGATATACGTTGTTCCTGCGTGGGTCGGACACCCCGATAGTATGTGTTCTAGGTACTCAGCGTGTGCATGACACGCTCTGCACCTATCACTGGGAACTTTTTTATACCATTAAGCCGTTTCCCTTTCGGCGAGCCTCTAGGGGTAGACGTGACACTACCCGATTCGGGTAGTGTTTCTAGGTGGATAGTTTCTTGTAGTAAATAACTACAAGTGTGGGCTCACCACACCCACGACCGCCAACAGCAACGCAGTAGTATTATTCTCGAACGGTCACCCATCCAAGTACTAACCGTGCCCAACACTGCTTAACATCAGTGATCTAACGGGAACTGGTGTTTCCAGCGTGGTATGGCCGTTGGGAACTTCTTGACATAAAATGCGGGCGCGGTATGCTAAGGTGGAGATTACACCGTCCTGGCATGCGAAAATAAAGCCCTCTGTACCCGAATTGAGCCCTGATGATTTGAAGGAAGCAAAAGTTTGCTCCTTTGACAAGGACTGTTTTTCTACATTTCTGTGAAAGTTTCCGTGCATATGCTTGTCGAGTAGCTCTTGGTGAAATTTTCTAACCTCTGCTTTCTTTACTTCGGCGTTTAGAAGTGAAGCATCTAGATGAAAGCACTTACCTCACTCCTGATGTTGAAATTCAGGCCAAGGGCCTCGGCAGCTTGCTCCGCGGCTTTGTAAAGGAACGCTCCTTCGCCAATCATCTCGTGGTTTCTGACCATCTTTAGGGGAGGATCTTTGCCATTCGCAACGATGTAAGCTGTACAAATTGATATGCAAGCTTTTATGCATATGCATGATCTTACGCGTGGTGACATCAAGGGCCTTAAGCTCGTTCTTCGTCCATTGAACCACCCCAAACCCTAAGAATTACAGGCCAATAACTTGTCTGAACACACTGTATAAGATCTTCACAGCTATTCCAAATGATAGGACTGTTTGGACAGTACCTGTGTGGCGAGAGATGTATGAACAACGCGGCTCAAAGAAAGGCGTAGCAGGATGTCGGGAGTACCTGCTCATCGATAGATGTGTTTGTAAAGACGCAGCATCCTATCAACGATTCCTATCGATGGCCTGGATTGATTACAGGAAAGCTTTCGATTCAACCTCCCATACACTTATCATCTGTCTGTTGGAAAGCTTAAAGATTCATCCGCACATCGAGAGGTGCATAGAGAGTTTAATGCCGCTTTGAAAACCAGATTTACTATCTCATCTGGAAAACATCGTGTGATCACTAACAGTGTCACCTTTCAGAGAGGTGTGTTTCAGGGTGACACCATGAGCCCTCTTCTCTTTTGCCTCACATTATTGCCACTGTCTCCCGCACTTCGCAATTCCGAAGGATACCTCTGTGGCAAACCTGGAGATCGAAAGCATAAGGTCACTCATGTATTTTACATGGACGATCTCAAGATCTATGCTAGAAATAAAGAGAAACTACATCAAGCTCTAAAAATTGTCAAAG
>CAKNXH010059227.1:0-15192 GCA_932178445.1 Andricus quercusramuli | reverse complement strand
TTAGAGAGCAGAGATTCGACTCTGTGAATCTTGAGAATGAAAGTGTACCTGCTATGACTCCTGAAAAAAGTTCCTCGATCATAGCTCAAATTGAAGACAAGTATCGCAGGGCGCGCGGCAATTCGCGATCATTGTCGTCTTCAGATTCTCTTCATCCGGAAAACGTTGCCATTGATGAATCGTACGTAAATGATAAACATATATGATGGGTTGGAATCCCCTTTTTTCTGTGTTTTCCTATTATTCTCAAAATCTATCTAATTCTTTAAGTTCTACCTGTAGTCCTTCCAACATTCATTGGTTTCCTTCTAATTTATTCAGGTCAGGGTCCACACATACAATTTCTAGTAAAAAATCTCGTGAAACTGTAACGTTGTTTACGGTAAAAGATTCATCAACGAAAGAAGGAGACAGTATCTCCAATTTTTCTGACGAAAGCGTAGATTCAAACCATTTGCCCAACACAGTTAGAAGATCGAACGAATTAATTGGTCGTGAGTTTCATGATTTAGCAGACGTGAATCGATTGACCGAAACAAACTTGATGGAGGAGGTTCTTAAAACTTTAAGGTAAGTGCTTAGAAATTTTGGTTGGATCTTAGCAAGTTTACAACATGGGCGTAATTTCAGTAAGTTAATTTACAATTACATTTGTAAAATATTGTACTTACAGGAATTTAGAGGAGCAGAATAAGGTAGAAATTCGCCAAAATGAAGAGATTTTGCAATTACTGTCGCATTTAAATTTGGGCAACGAAGATCTATCCAATAAATTGTATGAACCATTAACGGGTTTTCCACTCACTACAGTTGCCGAGTTTAAGGATTTGGACTGTACTGAGAATAAACCAAAGCGTCAGAAATTGGTATGCCTCCTTTTTCTTAAATATCTAAATCAGGGCGTCTACTCTACCTGCAAAACCTGGAATTGCCAGGGAATTTTTATACGCCGGGAAAAACCTGAAAATGTCAGGGATTTTTTTTTTTCAATACAGGGAATTTTTTCGAGAGCGTGCATAATTTTTTAAAAATTGTAATATAAAATAGAATAACAATGATTCTTTGATTGTGAAAGAAGCTTTATATTACTGTATTTTAATATGATGTCGAAAATTCTTTTATTGGTTTGAAATTAATTAATTTAACTGAAAATCTATCTATTATATTTTTGCTTTAATATTGACCATTTTTAGTTGAAAATTGAAGTATCTGGTGGAAAATGCGTGTACTTTGTTAACAATTTATTCTTTTTGATAGAAAATTAATCTTATTAGTTGAAGACTTATCTTTTTATTTGAAAATTGGACAATTTGTTTGAAATCTTTCTTATCTCTTGACTGAAAAATTATTCTTAGTTGAAAATTCAACTGTTTCAAATTAACAATTAAAATCTTTTTTGGTTAAAATAACAACTATTACTTTTTTCTTTCAGAATTCATCTTTTTTGGAAAATTAATTTTTGACTGATAATTAAACTATTCCAGTTGAAACTGTAACTATTTTTTTGAAAATTATATATTTTTTAACTGAAAATGTAACTATGACAACTAAATATTACATAATTTTAGTTGAAAATGCATCTCTTTGGTTAAACATAAAATTTTTTGACTAACAATTTAGCTATTCACTTTTTGGTTGAAAAATTATATTTTTTAGTTGAAAATTCGTTTTTTTTTAGATTTAATAATCTTGTTGGTTGAAAGTTAATTTTTTTGGTCTAAAATTCAATTATTCTATTTCTATTCTTCATCATTATAGTTGAAAATACATCTTTCTGGTTTAAAATTGAATTATTTCAGTTAAAAATTCATCTCTTTGGTTAAACATTACTTTTGTAACTGAAAATTTAACAATTCAATTTTTGATTGAAAATTTACCTTTTTTACCTGAAAATTCATGCATTTTGCTTGTAGAATTTCTTTTGTTGGTAGAAATTAATTTTCTTTGTTGAAAATTCATCTTTTCGGTTGAAAATTCATCTTTTTGGTTGAAAATTAATCTTCTTGTTTGTAAATTCATCTTATTGGTTGAAATGTAAACTTTTTGTTGAAAATTTACCTTTGGGATTTAAATCTAATCTATCTTAGTTTATGATTCATCGTTTTAGTTGAAATTTCATGTATTTTGTTGAAAGATGGTGTTTTTTAAAAATAAGAATTGAATCTTTTTGTCCGGAAATAATCTTCTTGTTTAAGAATTAATCTTTTAATTGAAAATTCAAGTATTCCAGTTAAATACTCATAATTGTAGATGAAAATTCAACTATTTGGTTGAAAGTGAAACTCTTTTGATCAAAATTAATCTTTCTGATTAAAAATTAATCTATTCTAGTTGAAGATTCATAATTTTAGTTGAAAAATCATCATTTTGGTTGAGAATATTTTTTTTGTGGGAAATTAATTTTTTAAACTGAAAATTGAACTATTTCATTTTTTGTTGTGAAACTGATATTTCTTAGGTCAAAATTCAACTATGTGGTTGAAATATGATCCTTTTTAATTTAAAATTCATATATTTGTTTGATAATTCATGTATGTCTTTTTTGGTAGAAAAATAATCTTTTTCGATGAAAATTCAACTATTGTGTTAGAAAATCATCTTTTTTGTTAAAAACGTAATATTTTCAGTTGAAAAGTTAGGAATTTGAAGCTTCCTAAAATGAATTTAATAATACCTACATTAATTTTTCCTAAATGTGCGCAGAATTTAAAGTTTTAGAATGAGACGATATATTAAAAAATTTTGTGAATTATTATTCAAATTCATAAACTTTAGAGATAAATTTGAGAAATGATTTATTATGTTTTTAGTATGAGATAATTATTGAATTAATCGATGGTGCTAATATATTTTAAAATATCTTGTAATAAAATTTGTCCAATCTTTCTAAATTGAACGTATTAATTAAATTCCTAGAAATTAATAAAAGCAAACATTTATAATTAACTTGTGAAACTGTGTACTTATTCCAAGTCGATTGTTTTAAAAATTGCGAAATATTTGAATGGCTCTATACTATGCAAAATTGTACCTGGAAAAATTAGAGATACCTGGAAAAACCTGGAATTACTGTCAGGGAATTTTTTCTAGGATTTGAGTAGACACCCTGTAAATGATCAAGATGCTTTAATTTTGCAGTCTGCTAAATATGTATACAAGTATCCCACGAGAACTCGGGTTCCTTTCGAGAGTAGTTTTTAAAATAAACAAAAAGGGAGAAAAGTTTTCCTGAAGAATTACGTTATTTTCATAGAAGTGATATTCCATTTGTTGGCTCTAACGGAAATTTATCTTAAAAAATAATATCATCATCTGAGAAGCCTTCAGTGTAAAACCTACTTTTAAGACTATGTAAAGATAACTTTATAAGGAACCCGAATTCTCTTGGGAAGCAGTATGACAGAAGTACATCAGTACTTCCATGTACAAATTCGCGTTATCGCTCTAAACTCACTTAAATGCTCAAAGGACATTTCATTGAACAAAAATTTTGGCTTTGGCACATTTCTTTAATGCCTAAAAGAAAATAACAAGTTCCTTACACAACCATTTCGGATGAAAATTCAAAAAAAAATTTATCTATATACTTATATAATTTATTAATCTCAATAAATTTTTCAGCACGACCACTTGCTTCGCATAGGGGGATCAAAACTGAAAGAGTTCTTGCATTGCGCTCTGAAGGAAGTCATGTCTGACGAATTGGTTACCAAATTTACGTGGCACAAAACGAAAGACACGGAACAGTTTGGAGACACGAAAGTCTCGAATACATTGTACCGTGAGTATTTTCAATTACTTCGAAATAATTGTGAGTTATTTTTAGGAATAGTAATATCTCGTTACTAAATTGTCTTCTTTCACATTCTTAGAAGCGGCTTTGAAGTGCCCTTTATTTCCTGGTCCAGAAAGTAAGGACACATTTAAAAATGTTATGCTTGAAGTGTTGAAAAGTACGAAACAGAGGTTTCGGAACAGACAGAACAGTGCAGGAGTACAGGCAACGCCCAAGCTGCAGAGTGAAGAGATAGAGGAGGTCAAAAGGAAAATTAGAAAGCTGGATGAAACTCAGGATTCCAATGCTTTAAGCAGTGAGGACGATGAGCAATTTTAAAAAAACTTCGTTTCTTTAACTTTGTTTAACTTTGTTCGTTCTAACTAAGTTTATGTTCTCGTTGAAGTTTCGATATTTATTTATTCTGTCAAACATATTGTAATTCTAAGTTCGTGTTCTTATTAAAAATAACATATATTTATCTTTCTTTTCAAACATGTATATATATTTATTTATTACTATTACTTCAAATAAATAATAGTTTGTAAAATATGTTTTGCCCTTTATTTTATAGACCTAACAGTCATTATTTATTATACAGGATGTCCCACCACCTGTACAATCCCTCGTACTATGTGTCAGTGCACAACAAAATAAACAAAAAAGTCGTCTAACATAAAGTTGTGCAAAGCTTAGTTTGGGCACAAGACCGCTTCAAAGTTGGGCTTAATCAATCAATGAGGAGCGACTTTTAGCGATCGCTTGTACGCACACACTATTTTAACGCTTGAGATACGTACAAGTGGTCGCTAAAGCTCGAAGCTCGCTCCTCATTGGTTGATTAGGCCCAATATTGAAGCTCTTTTGTGCTTGAACAAAGCTTCGCACAACTTTTTGTTAGAGGACTTTTTTGTGCACTTTTACATAGTCCAAAGGGTGGTATAGGTGGTGGGACACCATGTATATCAAAGCCTATAATTGATATCACTTCGGGCTTGCGTACTGCTGGCACGCGGCCGGCATGTTAATCGCCGGACGGTCAGGCGGGCGTAATAGCCAGCAATAGAGGACACATTCAGCTGTTCAGGTGCCGGCACAGTGGTCCTGTTAATCGGACCGCGGTCCGGCACATACGCCAGCCTCAGGCGGGCATTTTGTTATCTCGGTAAGCATCGTCAAAAAAAGTTATCAATTACAAATATTTCAAATGCCGTTATGGCCAAAAGAGCTAAGTAGAACGCGGGCACGTGGAATGTTTGCAACAAAATCTTAAACAAAAGGACACACCGACTGATTCGCCGAAAAATAGATTCTGCGACGATAAATCCGCTTCTTCGGAGCTTATGCAGTCCTCTGAAGATGATGCTGATCCTGGGTATGAGCTCTAGGGTGATTCTTCAAGACGTGCACTTTAAATTCAGAAATACTCAAGCAGGGAAGTTGTATCGATGCGGTCACGAAGCGAAAAGAGAGCGAGTCAGATTGTCGCTTTGGGAAGTCGTCTCCAATTATCGATCGGCTGTGCGCGCTACGTTTAATCCTAATACACATGATCTTAATTTGCGAACTGATGATAGGGAGTTAGTATCATGAAATTCTGTGGGTCGTCGCCATTCTTCTTCTGGTGTACTCTCGGGCATGACCTAACTCACAAAAAAATCCCCTGCAAATTTCGGGATTAGATAGGGAGTCAGGCACAAGCCGAGCATGTCATGCGAGTCTGAGCTACAGAAGACCCATCTTAATGGATAAAATTGACGAGCGAAATCTTTTCGATGAGAGGAAAAACTGGATAAGTCTTGTGGATGTTCCTGAAGCTTTTCTGGGACAATCCAGGAATTCGGAAGCATTCCATTGTTGGAACTCCCTCGCGAGTTGCGAAACTATTTAATGTTGGCAACCTTTGATGGAACAGGCGCGAGTTTGAATATCCCCTGTCGCAGTACGAGCAGAGCGGCGAGCTGACCGATCATCCGAATGTTCTCTTCTTTTCGTTGACGTCTTCGAAGATGATGTGTCCATGAGACCACGACTCCGACGGAATTACATATAAAAGAGAGACAGTGCGAATTAGCCATAAATATACTCTGACTTAGATTAAATCAGTCCGGGAGTACCGTGTGACCCCTGAGCTCAAATACATTCTTCCAAAGGATTGATTCGTCTATGATATTCCTGTCGAAAGATAATGAATTTGAACACAAAAAATATTATTTTACCCTACTATAGAACCGGGGCAGAGGAATTTTGCGGTTCAGATTCGTAACAAAAGTAGGGGAAAGAACTTTGATCTGTGGGTAGGAAACGAGAAAATAAAAACTAGAAGATTTAGTACTCCGATCCTTGAAAAAGAACAGTAGGATAATGATCGAAGTAAAAAAGAATAAGACAAAACATTGATCCTACGAAAGGAACGGTGAGAAAAGAACCTTCATCCCAGTAAGTCAAGGATAGGGCTATCTGCAATCACTTAAGTAAACCACTGCCTATGGTGGACTGGCGGGTTATCTAAGCCGGGACTTCTACATCTGTAAACGTCTGTTCAGGGCAGTGAGAACACCGTAACACTCACTTAATGCAAGAATCGTTTATCTATAGCGCAAAACAAGCCTGCAATGCAAAAAAAATTTTTGTGATCTTTCCAATCAGTTGTTATTTTACGCGCAGTGTATTGTCAAATCACAATGTATAACCTGGTGAATTTACCGATGTCGCAAAAAAATTCAAGATCTAGTCCAATTTCCCTCCAAGGAACAGTGTGAAATAACAGTACGATGTAAAATTACTATGTTCAAAGATGGAAATTATTCGATTCATGTGGCGCAATGGTCTCTTTACCAATGAGAAACTCATCTTTACGCACGCGCAGTACTGCTGTGGGCCCTTGTGTGGAGCACTGGTCTCTAGCTAAATTTCACAGACAGGCATGCTGAGAAATTACGAGCGGGACGTGATTCGATAATCCATCGGCAAACTTATAGAATGTGATGGCACTTTGCACTTTATCATAAAATTGCGCCCCAGAGCTTGTAATCTTGCTCTAATAGTGATAGGTTCTGTGTGGATCTTTGCTGCGATATTGGGAAGACTTGCAATTGATTTTATGTAATTTATTCAAACACTTACGTTGCTGTGGAAATTCTCCTCAGTTTACCCTTTTCGTCGCAAGTGCTGAAAGGTAGTTTTAGAAGCTAAAGATGTATGTATGTATACCATTAAGCCATTTTCCTTTCGGGGTAGGCGTTACACTACCCGATTCGGGTAGTGTTTCTAGGTGGATAGTTTCTTGTAGTAAATAACTACCAGTGTGGGCTCACCACACCCACGACGGGCCAACAGCACGCAGTATCTCGAACGGTCACCCGTCCAAGTATTATCCGCGCCCAACACTGCTTAACTTCAGTGATCTAACGAGAACTGGTGTTTTCAGCGAGGTCTCGCCGTTGACGATAATAAAAAAAGATAATAGCAAATTATCTACATAATAACATGCATGATGAACGAATGTCAGATTTAACTACTACAGCTTTAGAGCAGGACATACTAGATTTAATTGTTTGTGAATCAATCAACCGTGATTTCGCTTCGGCGAAAGCGAGACGTCAACCTTTTACTTAAAACTACATATGGGGTAAAATTTCCCAAGTGTCCCCGCCTAAAATTTTGTTGCCGCCTATCTTATTCAAACTCCGCCAGATTGTAGTGCTAGTGGACCTCTTTATATTCTGTAAAGGGGGCGCACCTAGTATTACGGGTTGTCAAGATACAGGGGCCCGAATTTTCGACGATTCACCCCGACTGCTAACCTTCAATTGTACATAACTCCTGTTACAGTTATCCAATTCAACTTTTTAATGCGGGTTTTAGAAAGGTATTTCAACAAGGTTTATAACAAAAATAACCAATGAACAATAAAAAAATTATTTGACCTTGATTTTTCATTTTAAAAAACATTTTTGTGATTTTCTCCCAATGCGGCATTTTTAATATTTTTTCAGTTAGGCTAGAAAAAAAGCTTGATTTTTTCTCTTGAAAAAAACCCCAGAACGAAAATGGGATGGAAAGTATTGGTTGAGTTGTAGAAGGTCATAAGAGCGCGGGTGCCCCGCGCCAACGAGCCACGGCGCTACTAGGCGTGCTGTAGTGACTCAGTTGTTTTAATAATTGATCAAAATGATTTTTCAGTTAACATGTAACGAATATTTCATTTTATCCTTACTTTCATGTAGCTGGAGAACGATTTACATATTTTGTTAATTAAAATTTTCAAATGGTTCCATTGTAGGAAAACGATAGTTAATAATAAAATCATTAACGATTTTGTTGGATGGTTCTGCTTATCTGTTACATTTCGAGATGGTTTTCAATAAGTCGTCTTGTATGCCACGTTTTGGTGAGTTTTTTTGGTGTTAATCTCTTTGCCTTTAACAATTTTTGACGTGATTCTCCTTGTCTTTCACATTTCGGGGTGCTTTTTTTATGTGAGTCCCCTTGCCTCTCACGTTTTGGGGTGTTTTTTTATGTGAGTCCCTTGCCTCTCACGTTTTGGGGTGCTTTTGGGTGTGAGTCCCCTCGCCTCTCACTGTGTTACTTAAAAAGTGATTTTTTGTTCAGCTTAACGTTCACTTTGATCTTCTCTTTGCGATCTCTTTGCGATTTTTCTCTTCGGGAAAATGTCACACTGTGGAGATGACGAATACTTCTTCAAAATTAGAGTCGATTCTGAAGAGGGTACAAAGTGATAGTATTTTTGTGTGCTTGGCACATTCTTTGCAGAGCCGAATCAAGTTTTAAGGTTTTCAGCTGTGGCGGCATGATTTTCTTTGGAAATAAAAAATATTACCGTTACAGGCAAGTTTTTTAGCCCATTGATATAGAGCATCAGCAGTCAAAATCTGATTCTGAGACGATGCCTGGAGACTTGCACGTGCGGCGAGTCTTTTCAAATTGCCCCCAATTCCATCACATGGTCCTTTTCCATGTGCAGTCGCGTGAAAGTGCTATTACGTCTGAATACCGAAGTCTGCTTCATGATAAAGCAGATTTTCAAAATTGTACTTATTTTCAAAATGTTGTGCTGCACCATCGGTAGAGTAAATAACTTTTTTTTGTTTGAAATTGTCTTTTAGGTATTTGGTTATAACTTTCTGAAATTCGTAAACAGATATTGTTTCGTGATTTAGGTTGTCGGATAAAAGAGCTAGATTGCGATGTTTTAATTCATTACCCTCTTTGTAATAGATGACAGTTGTATAGATCGTGACCCGATTTTTGTTACTTGTAAGCAGAAACATAATTTTTATCAATTATTAAAACAACTGAGTCACTACAGCACGCCTAGTAGCGCCGTGGCTCGTTGGCGCGGGGCACCCGCGCTCTTATGACCTTCTACAACTCAACCAATACTTTCCATCCCATTTTCGTTCTGGGGTTTTTTTCAAGAGAAAAAATCAAGCTTTTTTTCTAGCCTAACTGAAAAAATATTAAAAATGCCGCATTGGGAGAAAATCACAAAAATGTTTTTTAAAATGAAAAATCAAGGTCAAATAATTTCTTTATTGTTCATTGGTTATTTTTGTTATAAACCTTGTTGAAATACCTTTCTAAAACCCGCATTAAAAAGTTGAATTGGATAACTGTAACAGGAGTTATGTACAATTGAAGGTTAGCAGTCGGGGTGAATCGTCGAAAATTCGGGCCCCTGTATCTTGACAACCCGTTATACTAGGTGCGCCCCCTTTACAGAATATAAAGAGGTCCACTAGCACTACAATCTGGCGGAGTTTGAATAAGATAGGCGACAACCAAATTTTAGGCGGGAAATTTTACCCCATATGTAAATTGTTACGGTTGACTGATCCTAATGGTTTTTGTAAAATAAATATTTCATTAAACAATAACAAGATCTACTCCACATGATTATTTTCCCTCCAAAAACAATTAGGATGTAATGTAATAATTTATTGAACTATTAATTTATTTATAAATGATTTATTATGATTATTATTATTTATGATTTATTTATTATTATAATTTTCAATTGTAAGATTTCTAAATACTTTGATTTAAAAATTCAAATGGAAAGAGGTGGCGATTTGAAATTTGCCTCCGACTGGCCGATAGTCTGAAGCGGTCCCTGATATCACCGTGCAGACAACAGCAGAAATACTCTTGAGAGAAAAACACGCGAAAAACGAGTGGAAGCACAATAGCTTCAACGTAGATTTTATTATTAATAATTACATTCAATTATTAATTAATGTACCATCAATCGGGACGAATCGCTCGAAGTTTTATTTTTATATCCTCAAAGGCTAAATAATTGTATTTGCAGTTTAAAAAGTTGAAGAAAAAAAAAACAATAGTGCTCAACATGTCAGCATCTCGCGTGGGCCAAAATTTAAGACTACAAATGAATCTCATAAATAAAGAGTTCAATAACTACGAAACTATGATTCCTCCTAGAGGGGAATAAAATCCCTCCTACTGAGGTTTTTTGAGCCCAACGATTCCGGGGTGAATGCTTAACCATAAAAAAATTATAAGTGAATACATAAAATGTTTCAGATGATAAATTACGTTGCAGAAATATAAAGACCGATTTTTTAATACTTACGTGTGTAGTCAATAGTAATGAAGAAATGTAAAACATAAGATATAAGTTACGTTATTTATTATCTATATACTTCTTGTTTCTCTGCATATTTTATTTTATTTTTTGCTTCACTTGATACTAAAATATCAGCACTGACTGGAATAATTTTCTTCAAATAATATGGAAATACAGATATTTATAATATTGTTCTCACATGAGAGTAATTTAAACATAATACGTTAAATATTTGCATTGTTTCAATTGTTTAACGCAAATTAGAGGAAGGTGCCAACAACTTATCTTATTTAAATTTATAGATTTTATTTTAATTATGCAGTTAAAGGTGAGAATGGAATGGAAGGAGAATAATTACGGAAAGAGGTGGTGATTTGAAAATAAATGGTATGTAGAAGAAGCTAAGCGCATCTTAGCTTTAAACACTTTAAACACTTTAAACTCTTCTGCACGCCGCATGCGTGCAGAAGAGTTTAAAGTGTAGGTAACATTGAAAGATGGAAACACGCAGATACAGTATTTTGTATATAAGAGAGGCGAGAATGGAACATAGGTTGCATAATGTTGATAAAAGCCTAAGTTGCCCAGTTGTAGCTTATTGCTAAGCGAGATTTCAAGTTTATTTTGTTTATGATTCATTATTATTACATGACATAAAATACACTTTTATCAAAACTTTACAAGACTTTATAACGTCCCCGAGAACCTGTATGCGTTCCAGACGCTTGCAGCTTTATTAATTCT
Source organism: Andricus quercusramuli (assembly GCA_932178445.1). Classification (NCBI taxonomy): domain Eukaryota; kingdom Metazoa; phylum Arthropoda; class Insecta; order Hymenoptera; family Cynipidae; genus Andricus; species Andricus quercusramuli. The sequence goes on along the minus strand of CAKNXH010059227.1, from coordinate 4,063 downwards.
TCTTTAATTAACCGAGAAACCTCAGCTTTTGCTTTACTAACTGCTAATTCACTCGTTGATTCAATAGCAAGGTATAATTTCCTTTCTCCCTCAGGAGGCACCTTTCCTGTTACTATGTAAGTTCCTCTAACTGTAAGACCAGCTTCCGAATATTCCGAAATTTGTGCCAAAGCTTCTTTACTAGTCACTCGCCATCTAGCTTGTTGTGGGAAATCATTGATTTCAAGTTCTTCTTCATATTTACGGAAAGTTTGTTCTCCACCTTCACCTTCTCCTTCAACTAAGTCTTCTTCTCTCGGCTGATAATTCAATTTGGTATTTAATTTTGCAGCGAGTTGTTCGGCGACTGTTTTAGCCTATAAAATAAACAATACCTAATTTTTGATACAATACAAAGCAAAATAAACGCTTTTTTTATGATTTTATTTTATTTATGGAAAAAGGGCATATGACCTAACTTTTTCAATTATAATTATAAAGAAGTAATGTAATTGAAGGTTTTTTCCTTGAGAGTCATTTACAGACTGATTTGCTATACCTATTGCAAGAAACAGTTTGTCTATTTTTCGAGTTTCCACAACTATAAGTATACCGATTGTGAAAAAAATAGTTCTTCATTATCTCGAAACGCTGTTTGACTTATATGCTCTGCTTAAAAAGCATGTCTCAATTTCTATATAGAATACGTTTTTTCGAATAAAAGTATACAACATCAATACCATATTTACCGTAATGAGATTAGTGGGTCCAGCTCCTTTTAGAATAGCTTCTGCTGCTTGCTGTGAGGCTCCTTTCGCTTCCGCACCTAGGTTCTTAGCAATATTTATTTTTGAAGCAAGTTTCTTGGCTAACTCCAATTTATCAGTTGCACTAGGTATAGGCTGGCCAGGTAGTGTAATGTTAGTAGCAGAGGGTCTCGCAATTTCACGAACAGTTCTTTTTGGTGCAAGCATACTTTCAATTTGCTGATCAATATCATGTTCAATATCTTCGTCATCTGAATCTTGCAATCCTAAAGCAGCCTTTTGAAATTTCTTTTTCTCATTCGCTAAAGCGGCTTCGGATTCATCGAATTTGAAACCCTTTCCACTGAATCCACCTCCAGTGTGAACCTTTTTACCATCTGCTGCTTGACGAGCTTTATATTCTTCCCAAAGCTGTCGTAAAGGTTCGGGCACAGGAACGCTTGCTAGTTCATGTGCCCTTATAATATCACCGGCATATCGTTCTTGTTCTTGTGTAATGAACGTGTATGCATATCTGTGAAGAGTAAAAATTATAATAATATATTCAATCTGAGCACGGAGAGAAAAATCCAGGCATTAGCGCGTGAACATTTGTCACGCATTAATTCCAAGACTGCGAGCGAAATTTCCAAGAGCCACCACGGACTTTTTCGGTGATTCTCCTTGCGATTTGCCTTTAGGCCACGCCTCCTGTGATCATTTAATGGTGCGAACGTGTCCCTCAACAGGCAGAAGGCGTCGCCTAAAGGCAAATTGCAAAGAGACTCACCGAAAAAGTCAGTGGAGGCTCTTGGAAATAAAGCAAGAGACGCCTGCGATATGCGCCTGATGAATAGTCCATGCGTTAATACCTTGGACTCTCTTGCGCTAAACCCCGGAGTTTCTTCTTCGTGAGGTAATTCATCGGACAAGTTCAAGATAATTATAATGTTAAATGACTTAAGTAAGATATTACATGTTTATATGTAGATTTTATAGAAGACTATAACATACCCTTTATTTCCAGCTCTGCCTGTTCGCCCACATCGATGTACATAGTCTTCATAATGGTTTGGACAATCGTAATTGACTACAAGAACGAGACTTTTTACATCCAATCCTCTTGCTGCTACCGATGTAGCAACTAATAATTTAGTACGACCAGCTTTAAAATCTAATATTGTTGAATCTCTGTCACATTGGTCGATTCCACCATGCAAAGACATACAAGAATAGGATGCTTTCATCAAATCTTTTAGCAATGTATCAGCATTTTCTTGCTTATCAACGAAGATGATTATGGATCCCTTATTCTGGTAGTGTCCTAGGATCTCAAGGAGCTTGTAGAACTTCTGATCTTCTTCGAGTACTACAACATGTTGTTCGACTTCTTTGCAAACAACAGACCGTCCTCCAACCTGAACTTCTACTGGTCGTGTAAGAATTTTCCTGGCTAAAGCTTCCATTTGGCGAGGGAAAGTAGCACTAAACAACACAGTTTGACGATCTGGTCGAACATTTTCCATTATTCGCATTACCTAAAAATTCAATTTTTTTAAATTAATAAACATTATAAATCTATACGAGTTATACTTTTGTAAAATTCAAAAAATAAACAATCTGATGAGACTTTTCAAAAAATTTAAGACCTTCAAGAGTTGTTTTGTCTGACAAAAAGGTTATCATTGAATGTAAATGACGAATTCATTCAGCATGCTTCTTTCGAATTTTGTATGAAACTAGCAGTCAAATTGTGAGTTTCAGTTTCCCGAATTATATGCTGAGGAAGGAACAATGCAGGTAGAGAAAAAATGGATGAAGAGAGTATGGAACTTTGAAAAGAAGCTGAGAAGGGGAGACAGAAGTGGGATCGCTCAAGCATGTTTACAGGAATATTCAAACAAGCTGACAAGGAACACACAAGGATCAAGATGGGATGAAGATAAAAGGTGGAGGAGAAGAGAATGTAGTATAAATGACCCTAAAAGGGAGCTGCAACGATTGTATCCAAAATATTCTTTTACAGTAATAGTCCTTATCATCGGTGCTCTCGGAGGTGCGAAACTGTCACTGGTTCGTTACCTTAAAACCATACCCGTGTGTCAAAAATATGCCAAGGCACATACGAGATGGATGCAGTAAGCTATCATCCTTGGGTCGCTTCGTATCCTCAAGACACACTAGGGTTTCGCCGGCCTATCGTTGTGATTTCGTCGTGCCATGTGGCCACCCATTTCATGGTCGTGAGACGTGACCATAGGTGTGATTTGCCGCGGTTCTACTGAATCGAAAATGCCTTATACCGAAAATTAATTAGAAGCTTCATTAAGGAGCTATAGAGGTTCAAAGCTTGACCATTCAGCAGCGTGATTTAAGAGGACGAGCGTACATGTGCCGCTGACCAGAAAGTGTGCGCGAAAAATCTGAGGCCGTGTAATTTAAAATTTTCAGGAGGTTGTGAATGTCAATGGTGCAACTTCACACAACAACTGAGCGACGTGAGATATTACACCTTAGAACATATATATTCAGGTCAAAAAAATATATTATATCATGTCATGTTGTGTCGTGTTATGTCATGTGTCATGTTACATATCATCTAATGTGTCATGTTAAGTCATGCCATGTGTCACGTCGTGTGGCACATGACACAAAATATGACATGACATGGCATGATGACGCACGTCATTTCATGTCATCTCATGTGCCATGTCATTGTCATGTCATGTTTCATTTGTCATTTCATGTGTCATATCATGCCATGTCATCTAATATCATGTCATGTGTCGCCTGCAATGTCATGTGTCATGCCTTGTCGTGCATTCCCATGTGCCATGTGATGCCATGTGTCATGTAACTTCATTTCGTGACATTAAGTGTCACGTAATACCATTTAATAATCTGTCATGTCGTGTCATGTCATGTCATACGTCATGTCACGTGTGATGTCACGTCATGTGTCGTTCCATGTGTCATGTCATTTTCTAAGATTCAATATCTCTTGTCGCTCAGTTGCCGTGTGAAGTTGCAGCACTCACATTCTCAAACTCCTGAAAATTTGAAATTACACGTCCTCAGCTTTTTCGCAAACACACTCTCGTCAGCGGCACGTGTACGCTCGATCACTTGAAGCGCGCTGCGGACTGGTCGAACTTTGAATCTCTATAACTCCTTAATTAAGCTTCTAATTAATTTTTGGTATTAGGCATATTTCGATTCAGTTTTGCTCAAGGAATTCAAAAAGATTAAAATGTATTTTGAGTACCCGGAAACTATATATAATTAAAAACAAAGTTAAACAACCACCGCAGGGTACCACTAAGAGCAACTGCCATCTG
>CAKNXH010059226.1:48412-59912 GCA_932178445.1 Andricus quercusramuli | reverse complement strand
ACATTCATAGTTTCGCACACGATTGAAACCCGAAAAATCTTTAAATTCTAAATTTAAATTTATTATAATGAATCATCGTGAAAGTATCAAATCTATTAATTTGAATGATGTTAGGGTGGCCATTAGAAATTTTAATTTTTGAAGTTTAGAAGCTAATGTAAATTAAAAAAAGCATATTAGACCATCTTACAGTGGGATGAAATAAAAAAACGAGGTTCAAAATAACTTGTAGCTGGCAATTCTTAACCGATTTTAGATTTTTTTTTTCAAGAAAAATTCAGCATTAAATTTTGAAGAGATTTATATGGTCTGATTTTTGAACTTTTGTTGGTTAAACTATTATGTTAATGCAAAGAGTGAAGAAAAAGTCGATTTTTTATTTTTTTTTTATTTTCGGGAATTTTTATTTCTATGATCAGCATTGTCAGACTTCATGCACGGGGGTAGTTAAAAGCGAAAAAAATATGAAATTGTTAAGTTAATTGTTATAAACAAATTAATTTAACAATTAGTCTACACTATGGATTCTTCCATTGCAAAGTAAATTTTTGCGTTAAAATTACTTGCTTTCAGCGAAAAAATAATACTCGATCATAAAAATTTGACCTTTGATGTTTTTATTAATTTTATAAACAAATTATATAAACAAATTCCTGGTGTTGACATTAAAAGGCAGAAAGGAATAGTTTTTTCTCCTAATTTTTCTCAAATTATATCGCCAGTGGTGTTTAATAATGAACAATTATCTTTCGATATTTTTCATTAATTGCATTAACAAATTATATAAATAAATGCCTAGTGTCGACATTTAAAGCCAGAAAGAAATCGTTTTCCATTTTTATTTTCCTCAAATTATATCGTTAGTGATATCTAACGATGGAAAATTATCATCCGATATTTTTTATTAATTTAGTAAACAAATTATATAAACAAATGCCCAGTGTGGACAATTGAAGGCAGAAAAAATAATTTTTTTTCCTAATTTTCCTCAAATGATGTCTCCAATGATGTTTATTCGTGATATTTAATATTTTTTATCAATTTCTTATAATCTTATATAATTTGTTTACAAAATTAATGAAAAATATTAAATGATAATTTCCCATCATTAAACATCACTGGCGACATCATTTGAGAAAAATTAGGAAAAAACGATTCCTTTCTGCCTTCAAATGTCCGCACCAGATATTTGTTTATGTAATTTGTTTATAAAATTATTAAAAAATATTGGATGATAATTTTTCACTTTCAAATATCACTGGCTATATAATTTGGGAAGAATTTAGAGAAAAAGCGATTTCTTTCTGCTTTTAAATTTCCACATTAGGAATTTGTTTATAAAATTGATAAAAAATATAAAATGATAATTTCTCATTATCAAACATCACTGGCGACATGATTTCAGAAAAATTAGAAGGAAAAACGTATAGATAGAATATATCAGACAATAATAATAAATTGTTTAAACAATTAATTTTGTTAACGTTATTTGATTATAACCTCGCCCTGATTGAAAAAGGACAAAAAAAGAAAAATTTTGGAAAAAACTGCAACTTTTTAGCATTACTCTAAGTGAAGATAGTTGGATATAAACAATAATAAATTGTTTAAACAATTATGTTTGTTAATTTGCATTGACTATCATCTTCCTAAGTAAACAGTAAGTAAAAATTAAAAATTTAAGAAAAAGTCGCAACTTTTTAACATTATTCTAAGCAAATATTATTAAAAATAATAACTATTTGTTTAAACAATTAAATTTTTCAACTAGAATAATTTATTGTCTCGATCTAACTGAAAAGTTGAAAAGAAGTTCAAAAATTTGGAAAAAGCCGCGGCTTTCTAGCATTACTCTAAAAGAAGATAGTAAACAATATATAAACAATAATAAACAATAGATAAACAATCATAAATTGTTTAAGCTATAAGTGAAAAGCGGAAAAAAAGTTGAAAAATTTGAGAAACACCGCGACTTTTTTCTCTTCTGAGACAAAATTTCTGAAAACAATAAATTGTTTAAACAATTGATGTAAAACTCTGATTATCAGTAGAAAGTAGTATTTTGTGTATTAGACATAATTTTTATTTTTAAAAAAGCAGAAAAATCATAATGAGCGCTAAAAACTAATATACTGAAAATTATCATTATGATGATTAAATATTGTGTTAAAAATCTGTCTTTTTTATGGAAAATTCATCTCCTTGGTAAAATATTTAAGCACTTGGTTTAAAATTCATTTTTTTTGTAAAAATTAAATTTTTTCAATTGAAAATATTTATTTTGTTTATTTATTTCATATTTATTCTATTTCTGGTTGTAAATTTATCTTCTTCAGTTGAAAATTCAACTAATTGTTTAAAAATGTATCTTTTCAGTTGAAAATTCATCTAGTTTGAAGATTTATTTATTTTCTTGAAAATTCGTTTCTTTTTGGTAAAAACTTAATTTTTCAAAATGAAAATATTATTTAATTTCTGGTTACGAATTTATCTTTTTTATTACAAAATTCAACTAATTGATTGAAAATTTATCTTTTTTGAATGAAGATTATTGTATTTTATTGAAAATACGTTTCACTTGTAAATACTTAATTTTTCGAATTGAAAATATAATGATTTCATTTCTGGTTGTAAATTTATCTTTTTTTGTTAAAAATTCAACTAATAGCTTTAAAAAAATATCTTTTTATTTGAAAATATACCTAGTTGTTTGAAGATACATGTATTTTTTTAAATTCGTTTTTTCTTGTAGAAATTCCATTTTTTTAATTAAAAATATAAATATTCTGTTTCTGGTTGCATTTTTTTATTTCTAAGTCATAAATTCAACTACTTGGTTAAAAAATTTTATTTTCAGTTGAAAATTTACCCAGTTTTTTGAAGATTTATTTGTTGTTTTTAAGAAATCGTTTTTTTATTGCTACTATTAAAAGTTTATCATCTTTAAATGAAAATTCTTGTATTTTATTCAAAAATTTTTTTTTTGTAAACACTTAATTTTTCAAATTAAAAATATAATTATTTTGTTTCTGGTTACAAAATCTTTTTTAATCAAAAATTCAACTTTGGTTAAAAATGTTTCTTTTCGTTATTATATTATATTTTATTATTGCATTTCTAGTTGCAAATTTATTTTTTTTATTAAAAAACTCAACTTATTGGTTAAAAATTTATCTTCTCTGAATGAAGATTCTTTTATTTTATTGAAAATTCGTTTTTCTTTGTAAATACTTAATTTTTCAAATCGAAAATATAATTATTTTATTTCTGGTTGCAAATTTATTTTTTAGTCAAAAATTCAACTAATTAGTTAAAAATGTATCTCTTTAGTTGAAAATGCACCTAGTTGTTTCAAGATTCATGTATTTTATTAAAATTCGTTTTTTTTTTGTAGAAATTCAATTTTTTAATTAAAAATATAAATATTCCGTTTCTGGTTGCCTTTTTATCTTTTTAGTCAAAAATGTATCTATTTGGCTAAAAATTTATATTTTTAGTTGAAAATTCATTCAGTTATTTGAAGATTTTCTTGAAAATTTGTTTCTTTTTGGTAAAAAATTAATTTTTCAAATTGGAAATATTATTTCATTTCTGGTTGCAAATTTATCTTTTTTATTAAAAAATTCAACTAATTGGTTAAAAATTGATCTTCTTCGAATGAAGATTCTTCTATTTTATTGAAAATTCTTTTTTTTCGTGAATACTTATTTTTTCTAATTGAAAATATAATTTTTTCATTTCTGGCTTCAAATTTATCTTTTTTATTCAAAAATTGAACTAATTGGTTAAAAAATTATCTTTTTAGTTGAAAATTTACATAGTTGTTTCAAGATTCATGTATTTTATTAAAATTCGTTTTTTCTTGTAGAAATTCAATTTTTTAATTAAAAATATAAATATTCCGTTTCTGGTTGCCTTTTTATCTTTTTAGTCAAAAATGTATCTATTTGGCTAAAAATTTATATTTTTAGTTGAAAATTCGTCCAGTTGTTTGAAGATTTTCTTGAAAATTTGTTTCTTTTTGGTAAAAACTTAATTTTTCAAATTGGAAATATTATTTCATTTCTGGTTGCATTTTTATCTTTTTTAGTCATAAATTCAACTACTTGGTTAAAAATTTGTATTTTCAGTTAAAAATTTACCCAGTTTTTTGAAGATTTATTTGTTGTTTTTAAAAAATTGTTTTTTTTATTGCTGAAAACTTAATTTTTCAAATTAAAAATATAATTATTTTATTTCTGGTTGGAAATTTATCTTTCTTAGTCGAAAATTCAACCAATTGGTTAAAAATTTATCTCTTTGGTTGAAAATTCACCCAATTTTTTGAAGATTCATGTATTTTGTTGAAAATTCATTTTTTATTGCTAAAAACTTAATTTTTCAAAATTGTAGATAAAATTATTTCATTTCTGGTTGCGAATTTATCTTTTTTAGTAAAGATTTTAACTAATTTGCTAAAAACTTATCTTCTTTGAATGAAGATTCTGGTATTTTATTAAAAATTAGTTGTTTTTTTTTGTAAATACTTAATTTTTGAAATTGAAAATATAATTATTTCATTTCTGGTTGCAAATTTATCTTTTTTAGTAAAAAAATCAACTAATTGGTTCAAAAATTATATTTATAGTTGCAAATTCACCTACTTGTTTGAATATTCATGTATTTTGCTCAAATTCTTTTCTTTTTGTAGAAATTTAATTTTTTGAATTAAAAATATGAATATTCCGTTTCTAGTTGGATTATATTCTTTTTTAGTGAAAAATTCAACTGCTTAGTTAAAGGTTGATATTTTTAGTTGAAAATTCACCTAGTTGTTTGAAGATTTTTTTTTTGTGTTGAAAAATCATTTTTTCTTCCTAAAAACTTAATTTCTTTAATTGAAAATACAATTATTTTATTTCTGGTTACAAATTCATCTTTTGTTGAAAATTCGTTTTTAATTGGTAAGAACTTAATTTTTGTAAATTGAAAATATAACTATTTTATATCTGGTTGCAAATTTATCTTTTTTAATGAAAATTTCAACAAATTGGTTAAAAAATTATATTTTTCAGTTGAAAATTCACCAGTTGTTTAAAGATTCATGAATTTTCTTGAAAATTCGATTGTTTTGGTGAAAACTTAATTTTTCAAAAAGGAAATATTATTTCATTTCTGATTGCAAATTTATCTTTTCTATTGAAAAATTCCACTAATCGTTGACAAATTTATTCCTTTAGATGAAAATTCACCTAATTGCTTGAAGATTTTTGTTATCGTTTTTTTATTGCTAAAAACTTTTTTTTTTTAATTGTAGATACAATTATTTTATTTTTGGTTGAAGATTCATCATCTTAGTTGAAAATTTATGTTTTTGTTTGAAAATTTAACTATTCTGTGCATACCTCTAAATATAATTTTTTAAAACAAAAAAAACGCATTCATTTTTTTTGTAGATTTAAACAAATTTAGGGGCGGTATACATGATCATTAAAAAAAATGGAAAAATAATCGAAATTTTTTCTTGTAGGCTGTGGAAGGCTTACAGAAAAATACACAAATTTATGGGCGTGATTTCCTATTTTTCGAGTCAAGAGTGGCATTTCAAAAACGAAGCAAATCAGGAACTTTCCAAAAAGTTGAACGAGGTTGATAAAAAAAAATTCGACTTCAACATAGACAATTTGGATTGGCATGATTTTTTTTATTATCACGTCCGGGGCCTTCGTCTTTTTATCATGAAGGATCCTATGGAAACGATAGAAGCAAGCCGAATTCATTACAACCGGTGAGAATTATAATAATAATTTTTTTTATTAAATCGATTTTGTTATTTAAGTTTTTTTAATGATTAATTTTTTTTTCCAGGCTCATGTACGCTCACTACACGATAGTAACTCTAACGTTTTCTCTACTCGCATGGATTATTTTCTCACTTCTGCGCTGGTGTTTCTTTTGAAATTAAATTCAAATTCAAAATATTTTTTGCGAAAAATTTTTTTCAACTTAATTATAAAATTTTTCGATGTAAGAATAAGTACGGCTACTTTTTCGTTTGATTATCAATAGAATAAATTTATATTTTGTTAATGATTTTGTTTCTATGTCGCAATACATTTTTAAAGAATTCCTCTCTTCTTCCCTGTTTTTAAGAAACTTTCCCTTTTTCTCGTTTTTTCACTCAAATCAGTAGTTCAAACTACAAATTGGAACACTTACTGACCGAACAAGGTTCTGTTCTATGTTAAGTTACCGACAGGAAGTAAATACCATTAGATGGTAACGCAGATTTACCATGGGCCGGTAAGCTAGATTTATCACAGGTCGGTAATGCAGATCCCTGTCATTGAACGCGCCCTCACCCTGGGATTCCCCTTAAAGTCTCTGTATCAGGGAGTTTCTTTACGAAAAAGAGAAAGAGGTACAGGGAAGAGGAGGAGGAGATGTCCTTCTAGATACATTACACGGAAGATGAAATATTCGTGATTACCATCAATCGGTAATGCAGATTTACCTTCAGCCGGTGAGGCAGATTTACCGTTGATCGCTAATGCAGATTCCTGACACGGATCGAGTCTCTGTCGGTATGGAAGTACCTTACCGACCAACTACGTATAACAGAACCTTGCTCGGTCGGTAAGTGTTCCAGTCCCCATGTTGCTTTACCAAAGATATTATAAGCCCTTTGGCTCTACTACTTAATTCCGTACTGAATTAATAGAACCCAATTGGGAGAGTTAAGCTATTTTTGGATTGATGTTTATTCTTTTTGTATAAAAAATTCTCTTTTTTGGTTGAACATTAATCTCTTTTCCTGAAAATTAACTTTTTTGTTAGAAACTTATATTTTTGGCTCAAAATGTAAATGTTTTGTTGAAAATTAATTTTTTTTTAACAGAAAATTAAAGTATTCCATTTGTTGTTGGCAATTCATATCTCTAATTGAAAAATTCAACTATTTGATTGAAAATTCATGTATTTTGTTACAAATTCGTCGTTTTTGGTCGGAAAATAAGCTTTTTCATAAAAAATCAACTATTTGGGTAAAAAGTTAAAAAATTTTGGCAAAAAATTCAACTATTTGGTTGAAGATTCGACTGTTTTGTTGAAATATTTTTCCTCAATTGTAATTTTTTGATTGAAGATTCATCTCTTAGGTTGAAAATTGGTTTTTATTTTGGTTGAAAATTAAATTTTTTAACTGAAAATTCAACTATTTTATTTTTGGTGAACAAATGATGTTTTTCAGTGAAAATTTACCTAGTTCGTTGTGAGCTCATGTATTTTGTTGTAAAATTTTGTTTAAAATTCAACGATTTTGTCAAAAATTAAGTTTTTTGATGAAAATTGATATTTTCGGGTTGAAAATTCAACTTTTTAAAAATAAAAATTCGCCTTTTTGGCTCAAAAATCCCATTATTTATTTCATTGTTTTTTTCTGTTAACTGAAAAATCTTTTTCGGTTGAAAATTCGACACTTTCGTTGAAAATTATTATTTTTTTTAAATTCAAAATTGAATTATTTTTTTGAAACTTCATCTTTCTTGGTCAAAATTGATTTTTTTGTTGCAAATTCAATTCAAAGTTAAAGAAAAATTTTTCTTTTTCTATTAAAAACTCTACAATTTAGTTAAATTTTTTTCTCCTTAACTGAAAAATCCTTTTTGGTTGAAAATTGCATTTTTTGTTGAAAATTTATCTTTTTGGTTTGAACATTCGTCTTTGCAGCTCAAATTAAAAATTCAACTATTTGGTTGAAAATTCATCTTTCTTGGTTAAAAATTAATTTTGTTGATAAATTTTTCAGCGTTTTGTGGAAAATTCGTATTTTTGTGTTTAAAATTCCATAAAGTGGTTGAATTTTTATTTATATTGAATTTATTATTATTATTTATCTTTATTTATCTTATTAGTTTGAAAATTCCACTTCTTTTTTTTTATTTAAAAGACCAACTATTTGGTTACAAATGCAACTGTTTGGTAAAAAAAGAATTGTTTTTGGTACAAAATTTAATTTTTTTGGTTTTCAATTCATCACATTCAATAGAAATTTTATATTTTTTGTGTGTAAAGTCAACCAACTGAAAATCAATCAGAAATTTTAGTAACTGTTTTGTAGAAAAATTGTTTTTTTTTTTTTTGATTTGAGAATTTCACAATTTGTTTGAATTTTTTTTATTCACTACAAAATTTCTCTTGGTTAAAAAATCATCTCTTTTATTAAAATAACTATTAAGAGAAACACTAATTTTGTTTTCAAATTAAAAATAAGAATATTTCGTTGAAAATTCATTTTTTTGGTTAAAAATTAATTTTGTATTTGAAAATTCATATTTTCGGGTTGAAAATTAAACTGTTTTTCAACAAAATTTGGTTGGTTTTTTTTTTTACTGAAAAATCGTCCTTGGTTGAAAAATTAAAAACTTTTGTTAAAAAAACGGAATATATTTTATTTGTATTTTAACTTTAGTTATGATTGAAATTTTATTATAATCGACTTCTATTCTGCATAAAAATTTAATGAATGCATTTTTTTTTTTTAAATAAATTTAATTTAATAAAAATTTAATTTTGATTTCCTGAACATATATCAATTATGATCGAAATGATAAGATTTTACTTTTAAAAATTGAGCCTTTCTATGTGTTTCATAATTCCATCAAGAAATATTTTGCTCAGTAGATCTTCTCGCTTTGAGATTGCGATCAGAGTTAAATTTTATCCGACATTCAACTTTGAAGTACATATGTGTTATTAAAGCTGTAAATAAACTTTGACGTATTTAAAAAAAAAATTAAAACGGTTTGACTACAACTTTCTCTGAGTGTAGATGGAACAACCAATCCGATGGGCGTTTATGTCGAGAGCTGACGAAGACAGCTTAGATCTGATTTCTCACTTTCTTGATTGCTTCATTAATAACATTGTCAAATAATAAATAATTTGTTGTTAATTATTTTTTGTTTGCTGGTTTGAATCAATATTCTTTTTTCGAATATCTATTTTTATTTCTAATTTGTGAAAAAAATGCTCTCAAACTCCGCTGGGATCCGAACCCAGGACTTTCAGATTGCCGGTCTGATGTTCTTACCCACTAAGCTACGAAGAGATCAGATTAGGCAGTATTTCAGAGAAAAATTAAAAATTTTCAAATTTATTAATTTATTTTGAAGAAAAAAATGTCTTTCCTACTATAAAAGATGGCATTTAAACAAAATACTTGAATTTTCAACAAAATAATTAAATTTTTAACATAATAGTTGAATTTTCAACCTAAAAATATAAATTCTCAACAAAAGGTGCCACAGTTTATGTTTCGATAAAAAAAAGAAACTTATACACAAAAAAAAGTTTTTTTCAAACCAGAAAGACGAATTTTCAACAAATGAAGATTTTTCACTAAAGAAAGAAAATTTTACCTAAATTGTTGAACGTTCAAGTCAAAAGACGATTTTTCTATAGAAAAATAGAATTCGCAAACAAAAAATTGGACTTCAGCAAAAAATTATTTTTTCACGAAACTGATGCATTTTTAACCAACAAAAATCAAATTTTAAACGAAGAAAATTATATTTTTTTAACAAAAGAGAGAATTTTCAACTGAAAAATATTAATCTTAAAAAATGGAAAAGTTACGTGTTCAGTTAAAAAATTAATTTGGAACCAAAATAAAAAATTTTTTTTTGACAATATAGTTTAACTTTTACCCAAGCATTTGAATTTTCAATTAAAAAGGATTGATTTTTAAAAAATTATTAAGCTATCAACCAAAGAGAAGAATTTTGAACTAAAAATAGAACTCGTAAAAAAATGTTTTTTTTAACAAAGTAATTCAACCAAATCTTTTAAATAAGATAGTTTGATATTCAAGCAAAGAAGAATAATTTTTACCCAAAAAATTGCATTTTCATAAAAAAAAAAATTTCTACCAAAGCGGATGAATTTATAAATCAAAAAGATAAATTAAAAAAATACTTGAATTTTCTGTTAAAAAAGATTAAATTTTTCATGAAACAGATGAATTTTTATTTAAAAAGGAAACAAAAAAAATAGGTGAATTTTCATCCAGAAAAGCTTTCTGTTTATTTTTCAACACCAAAATATAAATTTTAAACAAAAAGTATATTTTTTACGAGATAGTTAAATTTTCAACAAAACAGAAGAATTTTCAACCAAAAGTATGACTTTTAAACAAAATAGTTTCATTTTTAACCAAACAGTTGCATTTTTAGTCGAGAAAGATGAAATTTCTCGTAAAACAAATGAATTTTTAATAAAAAAAAAAATTCGAAAAAATGGTTGAATTTTTATTCAGAAAAGATTCCAGTACTCTTTTCAACGCCAAAATATTAAATTGAACCAAAAAGTAAAATTTGTACAAAATAGTTAAATTTTCAACAGAACAGCGGAATTTTCAACCAAAAAGTATGACTTTTCAACAAAATTGTTAAATTTTCTACCAAAAACTTTCATTTTTGTCCAAGAAAAATGAAAATTCTGCTAAAACAGGTGAATTTTTATATCAAAAAGGCAAATTTTCAAAAAAAGAGTTGAATTTTCGTCCAAAAGATTTTCAATAGACTCTTCTATAGAAAAATACAAATTTCAAAGAAAAAGAACATTTTCTATGAAAAAGTTAATTTTCAACAAGACATTTGCATTTTTATCCAAAAAAGATAAAATTTCTGCTAAAGCAGGTGAATTTTAAAATCAGAAATACAAATTTTCAAACAAGAGTTGAATTCTCATTCAAAATGATTTCAATAGATTTTTCTACAGAAAAATACAATTTTGGAACAAAATGAAAATTTTTTAGGAAATAGTTAAATTTAAAAAAAAAAAAAAAAAACAGTTGCATTTTTCTCCAAGAAAGATGCAATATTTCTACTAAAAAAATATGAAATTTTGAATTGAAAAGACAAATTTTCAGAAAAAATATGTTTCATCCGAAAAAATTTTCAGTTGACTTATCAGCAACAAAATATGGATTAAAAAAAAGGTTAACATTATACGAAAAGAGTTGAATTTTTAACCCATAAAGACGAATTTTTAACGAAACAGCTGAACTTGCAAAAAAAATTATATATTTTTTAGAAAATTGTTTAATTTTCAAGCAAATAATAAAACTTCTAACCAAAAAGATAATCTTCAGCAGAAAATTTTTGCGAATTTGCGAATTTAAGTACGGTCCCATACTCGTAAGATTAATTCTTCAAACATTCGAATGTATTCCATTCATTGTTATGGCTTTGATCAGATAAAATGTATTGAATAATTTTACTTCATTTTTTTTACTGGTCTAAAATAAATATTTATTTTTATTTCTAAATTGTGAAAAAAAAACAGATCTGAAGTTCCGCTGGGATCTGAACCCAAGTCTTTCAGATTGCCGGTCTGATGCTCTTACCCACTAAGCTACGGAGAGACGAGATTAATTTCTTGACAATCCCAAGAAGTGGAATTCCGACGCTATGCCTCACAATTGTAAGAATCACTTATCAAATACTCGAATGTATTATAT
>CAKNXH010059226.1:37117-48402 GCA_932178445.1 Andricus quercusramuli | reverse complement strand
CTGATGCTCTTACCCACTAAGCTACGGAGAGACGAGATTAATTTCTTCACAATCCCTACAATATGAATTAAATTAATCTTAGAAGTATAAGGAATTACGTCAGAATTCAAATTGTAGGGGCTGTGAAGAAATTAATCTCATCTCTCCGTAGCTTAGTGGGTAAGAGCATCAGACCGGCAACCTGAAAGACCTGGGTTCGTATCCCAGCGGAGCTTGAAAGAAATTTTTCCACAATTTAAAATAAAAATCAATATACAAAAAATATTGATTTTAGACCAGTAGACCAAAAATAATCGAAATCAAATTATTTAATACAATTTATCTGGTCAAAATCATAACAAGAAATATTGTCAAATAATCATTTTACTTTTGCATTCATTCTGAAAGAATATTCGACTCTATTATAGACTAGAAAAAATTGCGAAACATCATTAAAAAAAAAAAAAAAAAAAAAAAAAAAAACATAATTGAAAGCACAAATATATCTAACATAATCAATTCTTATTTCTATTTAGTAACAAACATAGTTTCCCAGATGTTAATTTAATTAATTTGATATTTTGCAAATATGAGTATTTTAAATTAATGATTATCTACTGTTGGTTCATTAACTATTGTAGGGTGATTTCCCCTACTATTAAATATTATAATTAATTATAAATTAAAATAAATATTAAAGTAGCTACCTCGGTTTTCACACAATTTCAATTAAATTTTAAATAATATTAATTTTAATTTTAGTTCAAATTTCAATTATAATTTTAATTTTAATCCGCTATGAATGATCTACAATATTTACTTAAATATGAGATTTCATCCTGGTAAATATGGTAACTTACCCTAAATTCATTTTCTAAAATTTCCATAAATTTCCGGAAATTTATGACAATTTTCGGTCATTAGTGGTATTTTTACAGGTAAATATGGTGACTTACCCTGAATTCATTTATAAAAATTTCCATGAATTTCCGGAAATTTATGAAAAATGTCGGTCATTCATGGTAATTTTACAGGTCAATATAGTAACTTACCATGGAGTACCCAAAATTCATTTTTAAAAATTTCTATAAATTTCCGGTCATTTATGGTAATTTTACAGGTAAATATGGTAACTTACCCTAAATTCATTTTCAAAAATTTCCATAAATTTCCGGAAATTTATGACAATTTTCGGTCAATAATGGTATTTTTACAGGTAAATATGGTGACTTACCCTGAATTCATTTTTAAAAATTTCCATGAATTTCCGGAAATTTATGAAAAATGTCGGTCATTCATGGTAATTTTACAGGTCAATATAGTAACTTACCATGGATTACCCAAAAATAATTTTTAAAAATGTCTATAAATTTCCGGTCATTTATGGTAATTTTACAGGTAAATATGGTAACTTATCCTAAATTAATTTTCAAAAATTTCCATAAATTTTCGGAAATTCAAGAAAAATGTCGGTCACTTATGGTAAATTTACAGTGAAATATGGAAAATGACCCTAAATTCATTTTTAAAAATTTCCATAAATTTATGAAAAATTTCGGTCATTCATGGTAATTTTACTGGTCAATATAGTGACTTACCATGGATTACCCAAAAATAATTTTTAAAAATTTCCGGAAATTTATGAAAATTTCCGGTCATTTATGGTAATTTTACAGGTAAATATGGTAACTTATCCTAAATTAATTTTCAAAAATTTCCATAAATTTTCGGAAATTCATGAAAAATGTCGGTCATTTATGGTAAATTTACAGTGAAATATGGAAACTTACCCTAAATTCATTTTGAAAAATTTCCATAAATTTCCGAAAATTTATGAAAAATTTCAGTCATTAATGGTAATTTTACAGGTCAATATAGTAACTTACCATGGATTACCCAGAATTAATTTTTAAAAATGTCTATAAATTTCCGGAAATTGATGAAAATTTCCGGTCATTTATGGTAATTTTACAGGTATATATGGTAAGTTTCCATAGATAACCGCTAAATAATTTTTTGATGAAGTCATATTTTTGTTTGTAAATTCAATTTTTGTAGAGAAAATTCTTCTTTTGGCTTGAAGGTTCAACAATTTAGGTAAAATTTTTTTTGTTGAAAATTAAACTTTATAAATTAAAAAGTCAATTTCAACATAATTTTTATAACTTTATTTTTTAGTTGAAAATTCTACTTTTTTGAATATTACAAATAATTTTCTTGGTTTAAAATTTCTTTTTTATTGGGTAAAAATGCATCAGTTTCGTGGAAAAATTATTTTTTGCTGAAGTGATATTTTTGCTATTAAATCCAATTTTTGTAGAGGAAATTCGTCCTTTGGCTCAAAGGTTCAAAAATTTAGGTAAACATTTTTTTCTTTAGTGAAAAATCTTTATTTGTTGAAAATTCGTCTTTTTGCTTTTAAAAAACTTTCTTTTTGTGTACAAATTTCATGTTTTTTTATTGAAATATAAACTATGACACTTTTTGTTTGAAATTTGTTTTTTCAGGTTGAAAATCTGACTATTATGTTAAAAATTTAATTATTTCGTTGAAAATGAAAGTCTTTTGTTAAAAAGCCATTTTTTATAGTAGAAAATACATTTTTTTGTTTAAAATAAATTTATAAATTTAAAAATTAAAAATTTTTATTTAAAATTTCGAAATTATTGAAAAGCTTCTTTGTCTTTCAAATAATAATGAATAATAAATAATAAATATAATAATAAATAATAATAATTTTTATCAGTTGGATTTCAATCCAATTTTCTTCAATTTCCATTAAATCTTCCAAAACTTATTCGACATTTTTACCAATACTTTGAAATGTTTTAAGACCTTTCAAATTTTCTTGAAGAATTAATTTTTCAAAATAAAAATGAAATTTCCCAGGAATCTCAAGAAAAGTTTTTTATTTTCTTGAAGCCTTCCAAATTTTTGAAAAAGTTTTGAAAATTTCTTCGAAATCTTCAAAAATGTACATTTTGTTTTGAATTTTTGCAAGTCTTTTCAATTTTCAAGTTACTTTTTTAACCATTTCCAAAACTTTTAAGCCTTCTAAATATCTTTTAAAATTATTCGGATTTTTGTAAAAAATTTCTTAAAATTCTGTACAAGTTTAATTATTTTGTTTAACAGGATTTTGGAAATCTTTAAAATGTTTTAAATTCTAAATATTCTCTTTAAATTAATTCTTCAAAATAAAAAATCAGTTCAAATTATCCCATGAATTTCAAGAAATATTTTTTATTTTCGTGAAACATTTCAAAATGCATCAAAGTTTCAAAAATTGTATTTACAATTATTAAAAAATGTATATTTTTTATCTTCTTAAAAATCTTCTTAAGTTTCAAACTAATTTAGATGTTCTATGTTAAAAGTATTTTTTAAGATTAAAATGCCGATATTTGAATATTAATGATCAAGAAAATGAAAAATTAGGCAAAAAAAATATTAAATAGTTACTAAAAAAAGAAGTAATTTACCCAAGTCTGTGCCCTTAGTATGGTCAAAAAAATTTTATTTCGAATTTTTATGGGGACACCCCCCCCAAATTTGTTCGAATCCACCCAAAAATAAATCCATTTTTTTTCTGAAAAAAAAAGATTATTTCTCTTTACAATTAGCTATAGAATACGAATAAAATATCACTTTTCAAATATCACCCCCATAAGTCTGTTTTGTAGGGTCCCAAAGAAACCCCATAAGTGAAAAAATGGGTTTCGCGAGTTTTTGGCGCTAATTATGATTTTTTTGCGGTTTTTTCAATGCGAATTTTTTCTAATACATAAAATATTACTTTATACTGAAAATTAGATATTTTCATGCATTGTTTAAACAATTTATTATTGTTTTTAGCACTTTTCTCATAGAATGCAGTTAGAAAGATGCGGTTTTTTCACAAATTTTCCATTTGTTGTCCAATTTTCAATTAGAGAGAAGTGATAGTTCATCAATGTCAACAATAGTGATTGTTTAAACAATTTATTATAATTATTAATAATATTATATTTGAATAATGCTGGAAAGATGCGTTCTTTTAATTTCTGGCTTTTTGTCAAATTTTCATTCAGAGTGGAGTAATAATGACTTCAAATTAACGAAATAATTGTTTAAACAATTGATTATACTTATTAATAATATTATATTTGAATAATGCTAGAAAGATGCCGTTTTTTAAATTTCTGGCTTTTTGTTTAATTTTCATTTTGAGTGAAGTAATAATAAATTCAAGTTAACAAAAGGAATGTTTAAACAATTAATTATCATTGTTCATAATATTCTCTTTGCTTAATTGGTAGAATTTTGCGGTTTTTTCTGAAACTTTCAACTGTTTGTCTATTTTTTATTAGCCGTGACTTGATAATTAATTAGATTTAGCAAAAATAATTGTTTAAACAAATTATTATTGTTTATGACTATCTTCATCGATATCAATTGCGCCTGATAGTGCGGTTTTTCGGCAATTTTTACCTTTCTGTCCTTTTTTCACGTAGTGAGGTAATAATTAATAAAGTTAACAAACAAGTTGTTTAAACAATTAATTATTATTTTTCACTATCTTTTTTAATATAAGTGCTAGAAAGTAGCGGTTTTTCTAAAATGTTTGACTTTGCATCGCCTTTTTATTTATGAACAAATAATAATTCAACCAGAACAAAAATGATTTTTCGAATGGTATTGTTGTTTTGAGTGAATTATTTTTGCTCTTTTTCCAATGCTGAAAAAAATTAATTTAGAGAAAAAAATCTATTTTGCACAAGAGGCAGAATTCAATATTAAATTGTTCAAACGCGCAATCGATATAGATGAAGCTAGTCATAAACAATAATAATTTGTTTAAATAATTATTCTTGATAAATCTAATTAATTATTAAGTCACGCCTAATAAAAAATAAAGAAACAGTTGAAAATTTAAGAAAAAACCGCAATATTCTACCAATTAAGGAAAGAGAATATTATTAACAATGATAATAAATTGCTTAAACAATTATTTTGTTAACTTGAATTCATTATCACTTCACTCCGAATGAAAATTGGACAAAAATCCAGAAATTAAAAAAAACCCGCATCTTTCTAGCATTATTCAAATATAATATTATTAATAATTATGATAAATTGTTTAAACTATCACTATTGTTAACATTGATGAACAATCACTTCCCCCTAATTGAAAATCGGACATCAAATGAAAAATTTGTGAAAAAACCCCGTCTTTCTAACTCCATTCTATGAGAAAATTGCTAAAAACAATAATAAATTGTTTAAACAATTCATGAAAATATCTAATTTTCAGTATAAAGTAATATTTCATGTATTAGACAAAATTCCAGAAAGCAATAATTTTTCACGCTTTACAGGGGGAAAAAATTGTTTAAACAAATGAAAATTGTTTAAATAATTACCAAATAAGATAAACAAGAACTACTACTTTTGACATTCATTAACTTTGTACGATTTATTCCGAAAGATAATAACTTTTCACGATTTACAGGGGGAAAAAAATTGTTTAAACAAATACTGATTGTTTAAACAATTTAAAATAATTTAAAATATACTTTGAAACTCGTCACTAATCGATTAAAAATAATTCGTGTTGAAATTTTTTTTAAAAATACCGTCTTTAGCATGAATTTGATAGAAAACTGCTATTTTGCATTTTTTGGGGCATTTTCCGGGCACAATTAAAGGGGTTGAGGTGTGTTAATATTAAAAGCTATTGGGTGGAAATAATTCCATAAATACTCCTCAAGAGGTGACAATACTTTAATTGACAAAAAATGTATAACAAGTACTTCTTGTATCCATTTTTTTGAAAATCGAGCTTTCCCCATTTAAAACCCCATGTTAATTTCAAAAGCCCGGGGGCACGGGTTAACTTTGAAAAAGAAAAAAAATATGGAATTTCTTTTTCCGGAAAACGAACAAAATGGGGGGGTTTTATCACCAAAAATCGAAAGTTGAATTTTTACTGGTATAAATTTGGATCACCCTAAACATAATTTTTTTTCAAAACAAAAAAAATCGATTTATTTTTGGGTGGATAGAAATAAAAAAAAAATTACCAATGCATTTTTTGACCCCCTAGCGCCCAGAATACTTTAGCGATTTTCGCGACACACCTATATTGCAGAAAAGGATTCTCCAGAATCAGTAGTAGAGGTGTATATTGAGGGAGGTACGGCCGAGCGGCCGAACGCGTACGAAGGCGGTCGAGTCGGATCGAGAAGCGAGCGAGTAGCGAACGTGGAGTCAGACAGTCAGTGCGCGCCCGGCTGGCAGGCGAGCAACATGTCGCTCGCTTAGTCCTCTTCTCTCTATGTACATTCATTCTCTCTCAGCAGTCTCCCTCCGGTTGTCATCGTGTCGAGTGACAAGTCACGTGCGACCTTCGCCACTCTCATCATCGCTGTGTTTGTTTCACTGTGTTTCGCGATTCGCGTCATTTATGGACGAAAGGACGAAACCTTCGCTTATTTTCCCTATTTATTTTCTTCAATTCTGCTGTTAGTTAGGCTCGATAAGTGATAGAAAAATATCAACAACACTGCTCATCAGCTGATCGAATTTCACATTCGACAGTTCCGTTCCCTCGGTCCCTTCGTCCACCTCAACGGTCATTTTCAAAATTCCGAATTAGCCAACGGAATATCCTTGGATTTTGATTTACTCTTAAAATTCTTGACTAAATTTTATCATGGGAATTAGGATTTGGATAAGAAGGTCATTTTGAGAGTCAATTTTGCGAAAAATCGTCGGAACGGGAACGACAAAATCGTAAAGAGTGATGTGTTTATGTCCACTTCCGGTAACGTGATCTTCGTGAGGTGATTTTCGAGTGAGTTGTGGAACATTTTAAGGATCAGATTCCTTGATATTGGGTGGAGAGAATTAAAGGAGAATGACAAGACAATTTTGATTCGAGTTGCTTGGTTTGTTCCGAATTTTGCTTCATTTCTTCAGTTTTCTTCATCCTAGTTTTGCTTTCCTTCGGGTCGAGTGACAATCGCGAAAACTGTGAGACGTTATTTTTAGGAGTGCAATAAACTGTGGGAACTTTGAATTGTGTTCGTGGTGCAGTGTCTAGTGTCAGTTTATCTCGATGACGTGAGACAGTACGCATGCTATCGTAGCGATAAACGGTGGTAACGACCTTACCCACCAGGATTAAATACTACGAAAAAAGTCAACCAGCCGGATCCAGGAAGCAAAACTAAAGTAAGTTTATTTACTTTTCTCTCTCTCTTTTCTTAATTTTCTTGCAATTTTCGGTTAATTTCAAAATGTCGCGTTGTTGACATCAAAATCACAACTGTGAAGTTGGCTCATTGTCAATTTGGCTTTCACAATTTGCATTGTTGACCATTGTTATAAAAATACAAAATCTCAAAATTACTCGAAACTATTGTTGTCGGGAAACCCGCATTTATGATTGGATGAAGCCGTCGTTCCTTTTCGACGTTAAAAATAAAAAATTTTGTAAACTCTCGGGTTACAAGAAAGTTAAGGTTATCTGAATAATATATTCAATGATACTAATAATAATTAATGGAACGAAGGTTCCATTTCTAAATTTCTAAATAAAGAAACTTTTGAAGAATTTTAAAATATTTTAAAAGAATTAAAAAAATTAGAAAAATTCATGGGGAAACTTAAACTAATACTATATTTCCAAAAATAAATTCTAATAGAAAATTGACAAAGATTTCCGAACATTTTTAATTATTTCTTAAAAGCTCGTAAAAGAATAAGCAGGACTTTGAAGCCAAATTTTTCTATTAGCAAGATGATAAAGTTTTATCAAAACTTCGATCAAGTTCAAAAGGCATTTAGTTTAGAAGTTTTAAAAAGATTCAAAATTAATTTAATCTTCAAAACGTTTCAAAGAAGTCTAAAAAAAACGCACACTTTTGAATAAATAATAATAATTAAGTAAATAAAAATTTTGAAGCTTCTCGAAGATTTTAAAAGGTTTCACGATATTAAAAAACTTTCTTAGAATTCCTAGGAAAATTTAAACTGATTTTTTATTTTGAAAGATGAATTTTAAGAGAAAATTGACAAAGATTTCGAAACGTTTTAAATTATATCCTAAAATTCCGAAAAACAATGTGGACGATATTAAAGGAATATTTGTTATTTAGCAAGATTACAAAGTTTCATAAAAATATTCGAGTAAGTTTAAGAGATATCTAGAAGTTTTAAGAAGATTCAAAGTTAATTTAAAAATTTTAAATATTTCAAAAAGTTTTAAAAAATATGAACATTTCTTTCAATTTTTGAAAATTCGACTGATTTTGAAAGATATTTAGAAGGTTTCAAAGTTTTGGAAATGTTTAAAAAAATAACTCGGAATTTAAGAATATTTTCAAAAATTTCAAACAGAATGTAAATTTTTGTAGATATAAAAAAAACTTTCGAACCTTTCTAAGATGTATAAAAGGCTTCAAACAAAAAATTTTCTTGAGATTCTTTGGGAAAAAAGTGGAAATTTGAAAGATATTTAGGTATATTCCAAACTTTTAAAAGTCCTAAATATCTTTTAAATTGAAGCAGTTTTTTAAGACTTTTAAAAGGTTTCAAGATAATGAAAAAAGTTCTTTAAAATTCATGGAAATATATAAACGGATTTTTTAATTTGGAAACAAATTTTCCTGGGACAATTGGCAGAGATTAGAAAAGATTTAAAAAAAAAATTTTTTTCTAAAAATTCAAAAAAGAATATAAAAAATTTTGAGGCGAAATCTTTCAATTAGCAAAATAACAAAGATTTATAAAAAAATGCCAGTAAGTTTAAGACATTTCGAAATTTTAAAAAGATTCAAAATTGATTCAAAAGTTGGAAATATTTCAAAAGTTTAAGAAAATGTACATTTTTAAATATTTGTAAACAATTTTTTGAAGATTTTTAAAGATTTAAAAAAGATTCACGATAATGAAAAAATTTTCTTATAGAATTCATGGGAAAATTTCATCTGATTTTTCATTTTGAAAAATTAATTTTAAGAGAATATTTTTCAAAAATGTTTTAAAGAAAATGTAAATTTTTGATAAATTAAAAAAAAATCCGAATATTTTTGAGAAGTATATAAAAGGCTTCAAAGAAAAATTCCTGAAATTCCTGGGAAAATTTAAACTGATTTTTTATTTCGAAAAATTAATTTTAAGATAATATTTTTAAAGAATTTCAGCATTTCAAAAGATTTAAAAAATTGTCAAAACAGAATCTGGAAGATTTTAAGGCAAGTTTTTCAATTTTTCAGAATTTCAAAACAAATTTGGAAGATTCGAAGAATTTAAAAAGATATTTAGAAGATTTAGAAGTTTTGAAAATGGTTAAAAAATGATTTTAAGTCTGAAAACATTTCCAAAAATTTTAAACAAAATGTAATTCTTCGAAAAAATCGAAGCTTTCTAAGAGCTTTCTAATTACTTTTTTTTGAAAGATTAATTTTTACAGAAAATTTGGAAGAGTTTCAAAATGTTGGTAAAAAATTAATCTGTCATTAAACATCCATACTTTCGTGTTAAAAAATTGAACTATCTTGTAGTTTTTTTTTAAACCTAATCTTTTTTTTTGGTTTAAAATGCAAGTGGTAAAAATTAATTTTTTTGTTCTTTAAAATTAAATTATTTTTTGGTTGAATTATCATTTATGTTATCTAAATAATATATTACAAACTTCAGGCTTACGAGAAATGCAAGGTTATCTAAATAATATATTCAATAACAATGATAATTAATGCAACAAAAATTCGTGGGAAAATTGAAACTGATTTTTTTAATTAAAAGCAAAAATGTCCAGTCAGCAAGATTACAAAGTTTTATAAAAATTCTGTTAAGTTTAAAAGACATTTAGAAGTTTTAAAAAGATTCGAAGTTGATTTGAAACTTGAAAACATTTTTAAAAATTTAGAAAAAACGTACATTTTTTCATATTTGGAAATAAAAATTTTAAAGCTTCTTAAAGGTTTTGAAAGGTTTCACGATAATAAAAAAATTGCTTAAAATTCCTAGCAAAATTAATACTGTTCTTTTTATTTTGAAAAGTTAATTTTAAGAGAAAATTAAGAAACATTTAAAGACATCTTGAGTTGTTTTATAGAATTTCCAAAATGAAGATGAACGATTTTATAAACAAATTTTTCAATTAGGAAGATTATATGGTTTTATGAAAAACGTCGATCAAGTTCAAGACACATTTAAAAATTTTAAAAAGATTCCAAATTAATTGAAAACTTAAAAAGATTTTTCAAAAGTTAAAATAATGTACATTTTTGAATATTTTTACATCAAAATTTTGAAGCTTCTTAAGCATTTGAAAATGTTTCAGGACAAAAAAAACTGGTAAAAATTCCCGGCAACATTTATACTAATTTCTTCATTTGAAAAATAAATTTTAAGAGAAAATTAACAAAGATTTCCAAAGAATTCTAAAATTGTCAAAACAGAATCTGGAACATTTGAAGGCAATTTTTTTTATTTTCCGAAGTTTTAAGATAATTTTTAGAAAAATTCGAATAATTTTAAAAGATATTCAGGAAGGTGTTTTGGCATGGACTGAAAAAATATTTGAAATTTGAAAAGATTTACAGGAATTCAAAACAAAATGTAAATTTTTGAAGATTTCGAAGAAATTATCGAAGCTTCTTATGAAGATTTCAAACGATTTCTACAAATGCCGAAAAAAATCTGAAAGACTTAAGGGCAATTTTTGTAATTTTTGAAGATTTTTCAAAATTTTATGAATAATTCGAGTCCCTTTAAGAGATATTTATTTTAAAAACTTCCAAAGGTCCCGAATATTTTTTGAACTGACTCGAATTTTTTTTTAATTTTGCAAAACCCTGTAAAATAAAAAAATTAAACTTTTTCGACATACCTGAAATCTTCAAAAATCTTTTTTTAATTTCGCAGAGAATTTATTCGAAATTTTCATTTCGTATTTAAAACCTGTGTTTTTTTTAATTAATCTGTTTTGGTTAAGAATTAAAATATTTTATTAAAAATTCTTTTTTTCGGTTAAAAAATGCAACTGATTAAAAATCAATCTTTCTTGACCGAGGATTCAACTACTTCGTTAAAAATTCATTTTTTCATTAAAGGTTGATCATTTTAATTAAAATTTTATCATTTTGATTAAAAATCTAATGTTGATGAAGAAGCGAAAATTCAGATTACTGGATAAATTATTTCAAATTTTTCAAAAGGAATAATTCTTCAACTGAAATAGATATAAATTTCAAATCAAAAAGATGAATTTTCAACTAAAATTATGAATATTTAACTGAAATACTTGAATTTTCAAA
>CAKNXH010059226.1:596-37017 GCA_932178445.1 Andricus quercusramuli | reverse complement strand
TTCAACTAAAATTATGAATATTTAACTGAAATACTTGAATTTTCAAAGGATCAGTTGAAATTTGAACTAAAAAAAAAATTGCAATCAAATTTTTGAATTTTTAACTAAAAAAGATCAATTTTCAATTAAAAATGAAATAATTCAATTGTTAGTAAGAAAATTCTATTTTCAACCAAACTGATGAACATTCAACTAAAATTATGAGTTTTAACTAAAATGATGAATCTTTAACTAAAACAGTTGAATTTTCAAACAAAAGAATACATTTCAACTGAAGATTCTACCAAAAATGATGAATTTTTATCGAAATGCATGGATTTTCAACTAAAAAAAATTAATTTTTGACAAAAAATTGAATTGTTAAGCCTCTAATTTAAAATATAAATACATTTTTAATCAAATATATGAATTCTTAAACAGAAAGTTGAACTGTCAGCCAAAAAGATGGATTTGCAACTAAAATAATGAATATTTAACTAGAATACTTGAATTTTCGACCAAAAAGATGAATTTTCAAACAAGGAGATTAATTCTCTACCAAAAATTTTATTTTTTAATAAAGTCATGAATTCTCAAGCAGATAGTTGAACTTTCAACTGAAAAAGACAAATTTTCA
This sequence comes from Andricus quercusramuli, assembly GCA_932178445.1. Taxonomy (NCBI): domain Eukaryota; kingdom Metazoa; phylum Arthropoda; class Insecta; order Hymenoptera; family Cynipidae; genus Andricus; species Andricus quercusramuli. The sequence goes on along the minus strand of CAKNXH010059226.1, from coordinate 36,401 downwards.
AACAAACAGTTGGATTTTGAAATAATAAAAATTAATTTTCAACCAAAAATGGAAAAGTTAAACAGTGAAAAAAATTAATTGAATTTTAAACAAAAAGATGAATTTTCAAATACAATGATGAATCTTCACCTAGAATTATTAAATTTTCAATCAAAGAGTTTGAAAATTGAGGAGGTTTGAAGGTTTTGAAAATGATTAAAAGATAATTTAAAATTTGAAAAGATTTACAAAAATTCAAAACAAAAAGTCAATTTTTGAAGATTTCTGGAATTTTTTTTCTATTTTGAAAAATTAATTTAAAAAAAAATGTCAGTGTCTTGAAACATTACAAAATATAATATAAACTAAAAAGGAAATATTTATTCAAAATTTTAATTTTGTATTCAAAATGATTTATTCTTTTTTGGTTGAGAATTCCACTTATTTGTTGAAAGTTCGTCATTTTTGGTTAAAATGCAAGAGATTGAAAATTAAATTCCATTCATGATTTTAGTACAAAATTAATCTTTTTTTTTAAAATTCAACTACTCCAGATGAAAATTCATAATCTTAGTTGAAAATTCATAATTTTTGTTCAAAATTAATCATTTTCACTGTTTAATTGTTCCATTTTTGGTTGAAAAATGATTTTTATTAGTTCAAAATCCAACTATTTGGTTGAAAATTCATAGCTTCCTTTTTTTAAAAATTGAACTATTTTATAAAAAATTAGTCTCTCCTTGACGGAATTTTATCATTTTTGGTTAAAAATGAAACTTGTAAAAGCTAATTTTTTTGGATCAGGATTCAACTGTTTTGTTAAAAATTTGTCTTTTTTTGGTACGAAATCAAGTATGTTTTTTGTGTTTAAAATAAAAATCTTTTTTAGTTAAAATATCATTTATGTTATCTAAATAACATATTTATAATTTAATCATAATAATCAGTGAAACAAAGGTCTTCAGCACTTTGAAATACAAAATTGAATGTTTTCCGTTTAAGAGAATATCATATTCCCTTAAAAATATGAAAGGTTCAATTTTTTAAAATGCTGCTAAGTTTTCTATATTCGCTTTATTATGAACAATATGTTTGTTAAAAACTTGATTAAAATTCAATAATACATTTTCAATATTTAAATTAATCGATGTAAAGTATATACACTATACATATATATGTAACTTATGGAAATAGTTTAAATCTTAAAAATAAAATATTTGAGCGAATGCTAACTCACGTACCCTCACTGTCTCGAGATCCACACCTTCGTTGAAGAGGGCCATTCCAGGATTTCAAAAATAAACATTCGGACTGCACGGCTGCATATATATAGAATGCTGTCCCAAATTTTCAAATCCAAGATTATAACGGTATAACCCATTCTTCTCAGTGAAAAGGCATAATTTTAATTTTGAAAATGTTAATAATGTAAGAAAATTAAGCCGTTTTGAGGTACAGTTAGCGTTTCTTCTTTTTTTAACAATCTGATCTTCCAAGCGTGTTAAGATTTGCTTTAAAAATTTGAATAAACCACTGCACACCTCTATTTTGCACCAAGCTAGGAGTTATCAGACAGTACTTGTGAGTCGACGAACTTTGATCGATCTTGGGCGTATTCCAACCTAGTGCTTATTACATTTTCATGCACGCTGTGTTGCTCCCATGACTCGTTTATTTCAACTATTTTTTTGAAATGAATTACTTTTCCGTTAAAAATGACATCTATTGGTTGACAGGGGATTTTCGGAAGAATTGTAATTATGAGTTTGGACGAGGAAAAAATAAATTAAATATTTTAAAAAATCCGGTAAGGTATTATAAATTCTTATTTATAAAAAGGCTTCTTGTGTGATTAAAATTTTTCCAGAATTTGCAACTTCCCTCGTCCAAATGCCCGAATAAGGGAATTAGTATATTTTTAAATTATAATTGAGAACGTTGTTTCCATGAAGAATTATTATTTTTTACTTTGGAACAGAAAATTTTCGTAAAGATTTATTATCTGGTTCGGGTCAGGAAACGGGAAATAATTAAAATTCTCATTTCGAAAAAGGAAATTTAAAAACGCCCTGTTTATATTCAGAATGATAGTTATGTACGAAATTCCCCATTCCAAATCAGAAATCTTTTAAATATGTTTAAACGCTTGAAAATCTCTTGAAATCGGTAAAAATTGTTCAAAATCATTCGAATCATTTTACGTTTTTGGTCTTCTATCATATAATTTAAGCGATTTCCTAAAGTCGTCAAGTACCTTGAGCGTATTAGAACACTTTTATACCAGCTATTATGCAAATTGCCTAATAACTGTGACCATTTTAGCCGAAGAAAAGTGAGCATACATTTTTTCTCATAAAAGAAATGCTAAGCGGGTATCCGGACAGTATACTGCTTAATTAGCCGTTGCTCTCCCCGGACTTGAGAATGAATTATCGTCGCCTCTTTGAGTGCAACTCTCTTGTCAAATCTGTCGGAATTTTTTATCTCGCGGCCTGCTCTTCGAGAGGTGTGAAGTAAAAGAAAGTGTCCCCATGTCCTTTGGCGGAGCTATAATAAAGTCATTTTATTCTACAATTAACTTGACACTTTTCCTCTCTTTCTTGATGGAGCAGAGAAACAAACGAGGTCCGTCTCCGTGTAATAAAGTACTTACAAAATAAGCTTTACGACATCGCTATATGTTTCTCTGCAAAAAGATTGTATCTCATTTGTAAGATGAAGATTAGAACAAGCCAGGAAAAAAGTATTTTGTTGCTACTTTTTTTTCATAGGTTCGGGTCACTTGATTCTGTCCTCGTACTCACTAAGAGAGATCTTGATTCTGGGATCTTAAGTATAATTTTGTTATGCGCATATTTATACAGTTCTGGAGCGTACGAAGTAGCGATCAAAATCACGTATGCACATTTTCATTTCTTGCATACGGGCACCTTAAGTTAAAAACTGAGGATTTAGGCAGAAAATAGTTCTTTCATGTCTTCTTAAATCAGAAGACCTTAACCGTTTGTAAAAGTTTTTTCATTCCTTAACTGCGCAGGGTGTTTACTAACCTGGAAATGTCAGGAAATTTTGGTGTTCCGAAGCAATTAAATTTGTCTAACATTCCTGTCACTATTGACACTATTTTCTATCTTTGAAGTGAGTCCCAGCTCTGGTAGATGATCAGATTCTAGATTCTGATTAGTTTTGACAAGTTGTTTCTTTGAAAGAAAAAACTGGTCGTCAAAATAATTTTTTGCAATCGTTGGTAGAACTGTATTTCTTGTCACACCACCTACCTGTTCAGTAGTGTGATTCTATCTTGTTTGTCGGACTGTTGACAGAGTCAGTGACACGTTTAATAGGATTATTTATGCCTCCCAAGGAGCTCAAACGGTACCTCACTCATATCACTTAATCTACTAGGAGCGGTGCGTAGTACAATTATGCCAACAAGGATTCTGTTGAGAGGCGTAACAACGCATTGACATTCCGAATTTCGGTTCCTTTAGTTACCATCTTTGAGTTATTTCATCACCTCAACAACCTGAGGTCACTTTGGTATTTCGAAAGCGATCACTCGAGGAATATGATACTAAATTATATATTGCATTATCAATACGATGATATTAGTATAATTACTTATGACCGCGCCTTATGTGTTCTTGTAGGGTATTAAATGATTTGCGATTTTCAGACGAGTTCCGCTTCGTAAGTTTAGGACCTTCGAAATGACGGTCGAACACTTATAATACTTTTCGGTTGGTCAGAAAAATTTATTACGTCGAGAAGGGACGCCCCTTTTGCGAGGTGCTTTTACACACGTGTAATACGACTTAATGACAGGGTTATCTTTATACCAGACTACCACCAGAGTTATCGGTGGCTCACTCTCATTAACCTAATAAGAATTTTGCGGGTCAAGCACCGAATGTCGAGTTTTGTAGAAAAGAGGAGAGATTATCTTGAACTATTCAGTAAATGATAAATTATACAGGTTTATTTAATGTTTAAATATATGCTCAAAGTGAGTCCGTTTGTCTTGCTTTGGTATCGATCACAATAACGTCGAGTTGCAATCGACTCGCGCAAATGCGGGACCATGCGGACTGCACCTGAGAATAATCTGGTTTTCAGCAGAAATAAAATATTTCCTACTGGGTCAGAAGTTTTTTTTTTAGCAAATACGGAACATTATTGTTCCCTCTGCAAAAATAACTCAGTCGAGTGCTCCTCTCTTCGTCACAGAGATGAATATTCGTAATAAACCTAATGGAGAAGTTTTCTTCAATTTTCTTTTAATTTTCTCTTAAATTAATAAGACCAGGACTTTTCGAGACGTGCACTTCTGCAATGGAAAAAACTTGCTAAACTTGAAATTGATTCATCTCAACGCCTTTAATGATTCTGAAGAATTGAGGTTGGAAGCCCGTCCGCTCCACAGATTAGAAGAAGTTCTTGGAATTAAAAAAATCTGTGCTGGGCCACACCCAGTCCTTACCACATCTCTCTAGAGAAACAGGATTCCAGAATTTTAAGAGAAGCTTCTTGGTCTTCGTGTAGCACACAGCATAGTTTTTAAAATGAGCAGATCATTTTGGTGAATATAATTAAGAGTAGACTCAATTTTAAACATTTCAAGGTAAACCGTGAGGTGTTTTTTTAACTGATACCTTATTTTTTTCCTGTAACAGATTGATTTTTAGACCTACTTTTACGGTCTTTACATGCACAATCAATGTGCACTCGAATTTAGCGGGTCAGGTGATTCGTGGGGAATTCATCGCCCACACACTCGTTGGGAATCTGCTTGTCACGCGATTCGAGTGACTCTGAAAGAAGATACCATCTTCGTTCCGTCTCTTCTTTCTCTTTGTGTCTTTGGTACAGCGTATTATCGGGTTAGTGAATAGCGGCATTTCTTCTCGGATTTGAAAACGCCCTTTTCTCGTATTTCGTTCTGTAATTTTTTCCTATGATTTCTGTTGAAAAATTACATCTTTATTGCGAATTTTTAAGGATTGGTGTACTATCAAGATAGTTTTAAATATTTCTTTATCGTGATTTTCTAAAGTCTGACGGCTACAATATGGTTTATAGATTGCTGAAGAATCTTGGCTCTTGATCTTCCAAAAGAGTTTTTTACACAAACTCGGTTTTAATACCTTCAATTGAGATGAAGTGCAATTAAAATTTGGAGGGAAAATTTCCTAGATATGGAGATTTGTGTCGAGGATAGAGAATACCTATTATGGTGGTAGTGCGTTTTGCAACGAGATTAAATTAGCTTATTAATTTATATTCCTTTGCGAGGTATACCATAAACTCTAAAATGCGAATACCGAATACACATCGTGGGTATATTGCAGACGCTTGCAAAGTGAATTAAAGAAGGTTCGATTTTTTACTTTTTAAACATTAATTGTTTAATTAGAGTTTTTCTTTTCTTCTTCATTGACAGTGATTTTATTGACTGCAATGAAAATAGGATAGTTGTAAATCTTAAGGAATAATTAATGCAATGTGATGACTACATTATAAGTCAGCCAATGGCTGATCAATGTTGACACCATGCTTGCATGGGCAGCTTCAACTGTTTTTATTAAAAACCAAATCGTAATTGAATTGTAGTATTATTCTATTAGGTCAGCTAATGACTGAGCAACGTTGACACAATACTTGCATGAGCAACCTTAAATGTTGTTATTGAAAACCAAATCGTAATTAAATTAGATCCTTCTTATATTAGGTAAGCCTATGGCTGATCAAAGTTGAAACTACTTGCTTGAGCAGCCTGAATTTTTTAAATTGAAAACCAAATCGTAATTAGACTGGAGTCTTCTATTAGGTCAGCCAATGGCTGATCCACCTTGACATCATCTGTACTTGTTTGAACAGCCTTGAATGTTCTTGAAAACCAAATCGTATTTGAGTTGGAATCTTCTATTAGGTCAGCCAATCATCAAAGTTGATACCAATCAAGATCAAAGTTGATACCAAAAATTCAGTCAAGAAAACGATTTTGTTGAATGAAGAAAACTTGTTTCTTGTCTCCCGGCTTACAGTAACCGAATAGGCAATATTATCCAGTATAGGATCGTAGCGCCTGAAGTAAGAGCGAAACAGTAAAGGTGTGAAAATTGCGTTGCCAATTATATACCTGCACTAACTTGAAGCTATACGTATTATTCTTGCATGGAGGTACTGCAAAGGTTGTTGCTGAATGGAAAATGCTCTTGTTGGACACAACATTTCGAAATAATCGATAAGATCTCAATTGGACAGGTTTCAAATTAATGTCAAGCACTGACTACTCGCGAAGAAAGAGTTTATTAATGTTTCTCTACGACTGGAGATTTGTATGCGATTCACTGGACTCGACGTCGAGTCATTGCTATGTAGGCGTTAGTTCGTGATTTCTTTTCTCACAATTTCAAGATTTCCAAGGTTATCGAACCTTTTTCGTTTTATGCTCTCATGCCTAAAAAGAAGAATGTAGGTTTATAGTATTACAAATCACGATATTTTATTTGGTCAGAGTGGGCATTGTTATCCTTCTTTGAATGATTTAATAACCGGTTTTCATATTTCAGTTAATTCATTTTATTTGGTTTGTTTATCATTTTTAAATTATGTGAATGTATGCAGAGTCAAAGTATGGTAATGAAGCGGTACGAGATATTCATGTTTCAGAGTACGGATAATGATATTGTATATCGTCTGTAACTCTGTAATAATCATTCATGCATGAGACTTCCTACAGCTGTTATGGATCACTCTATAAAATCACACCGAACGTGTTTTTATCAGTCTCATTAGCGTCGAAACAAGCCATTTACATTCTACTTTTTAAATATTGACTAATCAACAATTGGTGTTTCATATGCTGCAAATTTCAAGGTTAAATGACAGAAGGTCAGATAAGACAATTATGCTCGAGTTCTCACGCAGATCTGTTGGTTGATTGTTATCTGAAGTGCCACTGTACGATTATTTGCATAACTCACATAAGAGCTGTGCACACAGATAAAAAGTGTAGTCATAATTGTACTGAAAAAAATTATATTGCATTGTATGTTGCGTGGTTAAAAAATAGAACTGCAACATGCCAAAGAGTTGAACATTACAAATATTTTATATAGGACCAAGGACGAGTCTTGCTTTTATTGTAAATTAGCTCTTAATTAGTGATAGTCACTGTATATAGACTTGCGTTCTCACAGCTCTTATTGTGGGCAATTCGCTTGCTTCTAGTTAGATGTTTTGCGATATTTTGTGACTTCCTTTGCTGTCAATGACACGTCTCGTTCAGTAAACAATCCCCGTTTGCAGGTGCACTGTGATTATAAGCAATTACACCATCGCGATCTCGTACTTTACATCACACATACCAAGTGAGCTTCTTTAAAACACGAGACCAGATTGTTAACTTTCCTTCTTCAACTGCTTCTCTTGATATAATTTATTACATTTTTTAGTATTTCTGGCTCACCACAGGCTATTTTCAAAGAATGCTTCCGACTGGTTGTAATTATAGGTTAATTGCTAACAGCAGGATATGTCTTTTGAAAGAATGTTATTAATTTGTAATATAAAGTAAGTCTCTTGTATTTTTTAAGGATTATTATTTTTTTATTTGTTTATTTCTGAGCATAAATATGGAAAACAATTCTATCTGGGGTATTTTGCTACGTGTGCGTGCATGCGTGATTACAGGTGTGCGTAAATACACAACGAGGGCAGGTCACTTTCGCTGGAGCAGACCGTTCCAGTCGTCGCGCACGTGTACTGCTCCATTCATAACTTATAAGAGCGTATAACCATTATCTGCGAATGCACATCCAGAAAAACAATTTTCTTGAACCAAGAAACCTGTTTTCTTGGATAAACATGAATATCTTGTTGTATAAAATTTTCGTTGACTTATCGAAACATTTGATTGATCTAACCACATTTTTTTGACTGCTGATTGAATTAGTAATGTTGATATTAATTTTAATTTAGAGAGAATAGCAGTTCTCAAAGAAATGATTGGGCTCTAATATACTTATATCTGATACTGAAGTTTCATTCAGTCTTGAGAATAATCGTAAGACGAATCTGATTAGGATTACTGACTAACTGGACGAGGCTAGACGCGATTAATCGACTAGGAGAGAGAAAGAGAGAATTCAACCGAATCGAGATCTAACGAAGGTGTGGACAGCAATTAACTAATCGATCTACTACTGGGCCGCTACTGACAATCGCCTTTCCAACAGATCGCCTTAAGCCCGTCTTAAATGCCGTGGCTTGACAGTTAATTGATCGGTTACGAAACTATGCACGCGGAACGTTTAACGTTATATTGCGAATAATGTGCATTATCGTAACACAGGGCAATGCGGGAGATGTGGGGTAAAGCGGGTAACCCGCTTTTTATTCAAAGAAAGCAATAGAAAGTTATGAAATGCAAAGCTTTTGTGTGCCCCACTTTATCCTACAGATTTTATACACTTTTTTCAATCGAAAAAAAACCGTATTATTTGCGGAATTCAAGATTTTGTGTTTCCCGCTTTCCCCGATTTTTGACCCGCTTAGTTTGACGGTAATCGTTAGTAAATGAAAGCGCATTTTTTAACTAGCGCCATTATTGGGATCAAAGGTTGAAATAAGCTTGGTCTAACAGACGACCCTTTTTTAAAAATAATTAGGTAAAAAAATTGAAATATTCTGGGCTGAAAGTTAATTATTTTTAATTGATTAGTCTGTTTTATTTTTGGTTTAGACTTCATATCTTTTGGTTACAGATTGTACTATTTGGAGGAACATTCAATTATTTTATCGAAAATTAAATCTTCTGTTAAAAAGTATATTTTTTGTCAAAAATTTAACTAATTGGTTGAACGTTGAACTGATTGATTAAAAGTGTATTTTATTGGTAGGATATTTAAATGTTTTGCTAAAAATGTTTTTTTTTTATTTGCAAGTCAATTTTTTTACCAAAAATTAAATTATTTCAATTCTAGGCTTCAAATTGACCGTTTCTAGTCGAAAATTCAAGTATTATTTTGAGACTTTTTTCTTCAAAATTCCCTTTTATTAGTATATTGGTTTACCATTCCATTTTTTGTTGGAAATGGATCGTGTCAAGTTTGTATTTCATCTATTCAGGTAAAAAAGAACTTTTGTTGAAAATTTATAGTTTTGGGTTAAATATTGAACAGTCTTATAGGAAGTTCGTCTTCTTGGCTTGAAAATTGAACTGTTCAGTTGAAAATTCGTCTTCTTTAATTGCAAATCCACTATTTTCTCAGGAAATTCAAACATTTGGTTAAATGTTATTTTTCTCGTTAAAAATTGATATTTCTTGTTTGAAAATTCCACTGTTTCAATGAACAGTCTTTTTGTATTGAAAATGTCTCTATTTTGGTGGAAATTTCATCTTTTTTTATTGAAATTAATCTGTTTCGTTTGAGAATCCACCTATTTAGTTAAAAATTCTTCCTTTTTTGCTTCAATTCAAGTGAATACTTTTTGCGTGAATCATCAACTATTACAATATTGTCGTTGAGAGTTCATATTTTTATAATGAAAATGTATTCATTTTGAATGAAAATTCTGGTAGAAAATTCATTTTTTAACTAAAAATTGAACTATATATAGAATTCCTGAAAATAAAACAAGAATTCAACGATAAAATGTGGACAATCACAACAAAATGCTCCTATTGCAATTCCTAAAAAACAAAATAAAAAAATTTGTTTCTTTGGACAACAATAAAGAAGAGAAGGAAGGGGATTTGGTTGGTTGCCTTCTCATTTTTCTTTCCTCTTTTTTATTTTTGTCCAAAGAAATACATTTTTTTATTTTGTTTTTTAGGAATTGCAATAGGAGCATTTTGTGGTGGTTGTCCAAATTTTATCGTTGACTTCTTGTTTTATTTTCAGGAATTCTATATATTGACTTGATTATTGGACGTTAAATGAGATTTTGAATTTGATTTTAGCCTTATTCAGAATTCTTGAATTTCAAATTCTAAAACTATTTCAATTTGACATGAAAGTTAGCTTCTTTATTGGAAAATTCAAGGGTTTGATTGAAAATTTATCTTTTTTATTTGAAAATTCGGCTTTTTGGTTGAAAATTCATCTTTCAGGTTTTAAATTTACCCTTTTTGAATAGAAATTGGTATTTCTAGATTGAAAATGAAACTATTCCATTTTGACTCGAAAGTTAGATTCTTTACTGAAAAATTCAAGTGTTTCATTGAAAATGTATTTTTTTGTTGTTTGAAAATTCGTCTTTTTGTTTAAAAATTCATCATTTCAGGTTTAAAATTCTTCCTTTTGGAACAGAAATTTGTCTTTCTAGATTAAAAATTCAACTTTCTTATAAAGTTTAATATTTGTAAAGTTACTATTTGGTTGTAAATGCGAGTGTTCGGTCTGAAATTAGTACTTTTTGTTGTTGAAATGTTAACTTTTTGATTGAAAAATCATCACCACCCAGGACTGGCATTGGAAAATATTTCCCCATATTTGCAGTTCATCTGCGTACTCAGAAAGCAGCTTTAAGCTGTACCTCGCCCTTTGGGTTCTTATGTTAACTCTGTCTGCCATGTACATATCATTCTTGTTACGAACTCAATAAAGATTTATTATTATTATTATTATTATATTACTTGGCTGAATCACATAATTTATTTTTGGATCAGGCAAGAAATATTTATTATTGTGTACCCAAACACGCGGAAACTGAATTCCTCATATAAGTATCACATGCCCTTGATTATACACAAAAAGAAAAAGGAAATTCTTCTCACCCATCAGGGAATTTGAAATTCCTCTCAAGATTTTGCGAATATTTTTCGCTTTACAATACTCTCGGTTGGGATGGCAAGATTTTTAAGGTGTTTTTTAATTTGCAACAGAGATCAGGAGATAATCATAAACACACTACACAACTTTCGCAAACTTTCTGCGTGTTCGTTTAATATTATGCAATAACTATTACATTATACGCATATAGAAAAGACTTATTGACGTGATAATAATCTATAAAATATTACCCCAGATTGTCATGGAACTCGTGGACAAAAACTAGATTAACAAGATCTCTGTTCAGATACGAAAAAGTTTAGCTCGCTTACTTGTCAAGTGATCAACGGTTTGTTTATGTCTTTTCCCTTATATATGGTGAAAATTGCTTTATTCATTCTTGACTCTCACTAGCGCCTAAGAAAATTAGATTGCTCCAAATAGCAAAACGATTACAACACTTTGTAACTGAACTAAACTACATTTTCGGAAAATGTTGAAAATATTTTAACTATAGCAGCAGATTAGTTAGCATTTGACCATAAGAAGCTTTTTATTTTCGTTGAAAAAGGTGATTGCGGGTAAAATGGTTTCGTTTGGCGGCGCCTCCTGTGTTAGTGGGGATTTTTTGTTGGTTGCAAGTATCATGTAAGTTTGCCATTACTAAGATTACGACACGCTAATCACGATCGATCTCGCTGCATTGTTAACTTTACCGACTACACGAGACACATACCCGGGGCGTTTTACGGAAATGGCCATTCGAGCGGCGCCGATATGCGTTATGTAGGTGGACTCGTTGCATTCAGTGTAATTAGTCATATTTTTTGTGCTCGCATTACCGCACAGGGCGAGCAACACTCATGTGGAACAGAATTCGATCCATTTAGTGGTGAAACTCGATCGACTGCAAATGAAACATTCAAATTTAAGGAATTAAATTCAGAATAAATTGATAACTTCATGCTAGAAGGACCATTTTGCTTTTTGAGTTGGGTGATAGAAAAATTGTTATCAAACAGAACAATCTTTATCAGAAATTCTGACAGAATAAACATTTAGCGGTTCGAAGTACATAGAAATTGTCCATTACCGTCCGCTGGACTACATTTTTGTGGGGAGGGGGGTTGTACATACATTCAGGTTTTTCAAACTTCTTATGTATTCCTCCTCATTTCCTCCTCTTCCACCTCCTCTTCCTTCTCATTCTCGTCCTCTTCCCACTCCTCCTCCTCCTCATGTCCTTCTCCTCATGTCCTTCTCCTCCTCATGTACTCCTCCTCTTCTTCTTCCTCCACCTCATGTCTTCCTCTTTCAAATAATTTTCCTTCTTATCCTCATTCTCTTCCAACTCCTCCTTCTCCTCCTTCTCCTCCTCCTCATGTCCTCCTATTTCAACTCCTCTTTCAACTCATCCTCCTTCTCATCCTCTCCATCTTCCTCCTCCTCCTCCTCCTCTTTCTCTTTCTCCTCATCCTCCTCCTCCTCATGTACTCCTCCTCCTCATGTACTACTCTTCCAACTCCTCTTCCTTCTCTTCCTCTTCCAACTCCTCCTCCTCCTCCTTCTGCAACCAACTAAAATCAGTTTTTTCTAACCATTGAGTTGAAACTAGTCTCAACTTTTTGGTTAAAAATCCAAATGTTTTTAGCATGGTTGGAGAAGGAGGAGAATAAATCCATAGGATGTGAGTACTCTTGTACGTCGGACAACTTACTTTTTTCGTGGGGTTGTGTTTTCAATGCACATTGAATTCCTTTGAACTCTCCTTATTCTTTTAAATTCTTCTTAATTCCTTGAAGTCGTTTGATTTTCTCTCAATTCCCTAAATTGCTTGAACTCTTCAAGTCCATTAACTTCCTAAATTCTTTGCACACATTAAATTTATGAATTTTTTGTACTTGTTCAATTTCTTGCATTCCCTTAATGCTCTGAAACCCCTGCAAATCTCTGAATTTCCTGAAATCTTTGAATTCCTTGAATATCATAAACTCCCTAAATTCTCTCAAATCCTTGATTTCTTCAAATTCCCTGAAATCCTTGAATGTTCTGATCTTCCTGATATCCTAAAAAGCTCAGAATTCTTTAAGTTCTCTGAAATCCATGTATTTTCTGAATTATTTGAATTATTCAGGGAATTCAAGATATTATTCGGAATTGCATGAAATATCAGAAATCCTTTATTTCTCTGAATTTCCGAAAATCCTTGAATATTCTGAATTTCCCAAGTACTTCAATATTCTGTATTTCCTAAATTACTTGAATTCCTGAAAATCTCTGAATTCCTTGAATTCTTTGAAATCCTTGATTTGAATTCCCTAAATGCTCTGGAATCCCTAAAAATTTGTGAATTGCTTTAAATTTTGGAATTTCTTGAATAACCAGAATTCCTTGAGCATTCTGAAACTCTCTAAATTTCTCAAAATCTCGGAATTCCTTAAATCTCTGAATTCCTTGACATCTTTGAAATCTTTAAAATCTTCGATTTCCCTAAAATCCTTTTGAATATTTTGATCTCCCTGACTTCCTGGAACATTCAGAAATTTCTTAAATCATCTAAATCTTCTGAAATTCTTTGAATTCCCTGAAATCCTTGAATTCCATAAATATCCTGAACACTTTAAATATGAAGAATTCTTTGAATTTCTCTGAATCTTAGAATTTCTTGAATTCTCTGAAATCCTTAAATATCCTAAATTCCCAGAAAATGACGAATTCGCTGAAATTTCTGAATTCTGTGAATTCAGGATATTCAAGAATTTCAGAAAAGTCAGAAAATTCTCTGTATTCCTAGAATTCTATAAAATCCTGAAGAATCTCTGAATTCTCAGAAATCCAGGAAATTTTCTGAATTTTCTGAAATTGTTGAATATCCTGAATTTCATGGATATTTGGAATGCTCTGAATTGTCTGAATGTCGTGATTTACCTGAGTACTTTGAATTCTCACAATCATTGAAAAATTAAAAAATTTGATATCTTGTGGGTTTTTTATTTATTGGCTAGTTTTAATCGAGGGTGGTGTTTTCGGGGTTTTATACCACCTCCATTCTTCGATGAATTATCAAAAATATTGTTATGCTATGATAAACTAACAAACACTAACAAACACAAAGTTTGGTGTCTTTTTTGTTGTTTTTTGCGATTTTTGGGTCCGTTTAATGGGGGCGGATTTGGTGATGATCCACAACTGTTGAAGTTTTTGCACACAATGTATTTTTAAGTTGTTGTAAATATCTTTGGTAAAAAAAAACCTCAGATAAATTTCACTTCTTCATCGTTTATTTGAACCTTCAAATCTTTATATGGTCTCTACTATCCAGCCAAAAATTATTTTTACAACATACAAATGAAAAGTGACTCTTACAATCAACAAGAGTGTCAGCGAAGTATTTATATTTAATCATACATTAAGATTACCATTATCTTTTAAATTTAAGATTGATTAATTTTATTATCCAACCAGCATGTGCTAATAAAGACTGAACGATGATTTTTATTTGTTGCAGGTGTCCTCGACCGAACGGGCCAGTATTCATGCCAGTATGCCAATCAGATGCCAGTAGACAGCGGCCAGTACCTGTCGTTAACGCTAGCCAATTAATAAGTTACTTACAATTAGCTAGATAATTCATAGGCAATATTCGTTTCTAGGGAATTATAGTATATATTTTAACCATCTCGCTTTCTCGACGCGGTGGTGGTGGTGACGGTGACAGTGACTGACAAGGTCGAATCGCGCACCAATTATTTTATGTTCGATCGTGTATAACATTGGGCAGAAATCGTACGCGATCTGGTTAAATATCGACGTCGCGACGGGTTGTGCAGTGGTTCAAACTTCGGGTTAACGATCGAATAGGAGAAAGGATTATAAATACACATTCACGCTGAGCGGTGGCTGGAAAAGCTGACTTACATCTGGAGCGCCAACCTGTAATCAAGGTTCATGGTTTTCATGGTGAGTCATTCAATTATTTCAACATTCTTGATCTTCTTCAATCGATCATATGTGTGTTACATATAGAGAGAGCATTTTGGGATGGTAAATATTCTTTCTTTTTACGTCCGGGAGACAGCAATGGTATACAAGGAAGAAACCTTTTTGTCTCGATATCATCCAGATCATTTTATTAAACAACTTTGTATGACGTTTCGGAATTGGACCGATTCCATCATCAGATAGTCTTTAACACAAGGCAGCATAAAAGAAAGACCCGTTCTTTCTTTTATGCTGCCTTGTTTCAAAGACAAAAAGCTTGGCGAGAAATTGTCATGAAACATCAAGTTGACAGTTTACGTGGGAAGTCGTCAGAATAGCCGAAAATGAAAAATGATAGTCTCAGGTGCTCAAAATTCAAGCCAAAAATGTATAATTACTAAAACTGGTAAAAAATATAAAGTTGAAATAACGCCTAATGAGAAAATCGGTCCTATTCCAGAGCATCGTATACAACAACTTTTAATAAAATGGTCTCGATGAAGTCAAAACAAAAAGGTTTTTTTCTTTTATAATACCATGTATGTAACATATAATTCAGACTTTTGATGATTATCTCAAGTCTGCGCTGGCAAGAGAAATTCCTCCTATTTTCTTGGGCGTTGAAAAACGCCCAAGAAAAGTGGATACACGATCTTGAGAACCGGATTAACACACTTGAATGAATATTTATATGCACGTAAACACGCGTAAATTTATATTCAAATGAACTTGTAATTTGCTCGATATGATATCTGGAAGATTAAGAAAATCTGCAGTTCAATTAAATGATTGTGTGATCAAGATTCGCGGTAATGAATGGCCGTCTGGTACAAAAAAACGATGTGCTTGAAGTTCTGAATGTTCAAATAAGATAAATTTTTTATTAAATGCTTTCTGAACTAGAAACAGTGCAAAAATATTATATGTATAAAAAAAATAAATGCGGACTTATCGCACTTGACAAGTTTTTCTCGAAATTTCTTCAAAGAAACCGAAAATTCCCGGCTATTTCCCAGTGAGTGGCTACTTTGTTATTCTTCATTTTTGCGATGTGTCGGACTCGGTTATACACGAATTTATCAGGCGGCATCGCAGATTTTTTTCTTTGGGAGTGCGATACGCGCCGAGAGTTTAATGTACTCGCCACACCCTGCCCAAAGATTGTAAACGATTATTAATGTCCTCCGCTGACTGATCTTTGACCTCACGACTCTCGAATTACTCGTTGTGTTTGGATCACCCACCGGGAATCTGGCACACAAGTACAGATGGGAAAGGTAAAAGTCTCTAATCACAGTACTTCATTCAAATCGTCCTTACAAAGATTTCTAAAGCCCCATTCAAAGATTTAACCGTGAGAAAGAATCTTGAATTAGGACATTATTTACTTTTTTTTGAAAATGGGATCATTTATTATATTATTACTAATATGCTAGGAGGGATTATATTGTATCATCAATCTCCCATACACAGCAATTTTTAAAAATCATTTAACTTAAAGATTCTATCGCACAAATTTCATACTGTCTAAAATGGCTTTTTAAAATTTGTGTAAAACATTAACATAAAATCAGGCTTAAACTTATTTTTTTAATGTTTGTTAATTCAAATGCCGAGTTTCATTGAAATCAGTTGATGATTGTGCTGATAATCAAAGAATGTACACGAAGTTCTGAACAAGATACAAGTTTATTTAGAGGATATTTATAGCAGGATTCGATTTCACTGTTGATAAATATACCTCGAGAGTTTTCTTTTGAATTGTAATTACGTAAATTATTGCCGCTAATTTGTTATCTGAGTGGTATACCGAAGTTGGTCGATGCCCCTCGTCACCACCTGCGGAGTCAAATCAGCATATTTAGCATCCGCATGAATTTAATATTGCAACGGCTCGTGCGAGCGCGAAGCTGCATTTGCTGGCGAGCTACATTAATTTGCCGTGGAATGCAAATGAAGTCGGAGATATCATTCGAAGGATGCCTCGGCCGAAATATTCATAGACAAATCTTATCTCAAGGATGTCACGATTTCAAATTAACTTGGAACGGTTCTTTCGGAATATACTGAACTAGCATAATACGCTCTTAACACTACTCTCTCGCCTAATATAATAAAATATTTAATTAATATATATATATATATATATATATATATATATATATAAAAGTGCAAATTTAAGGTCTACTTTACTATTCATTAATTATTTTCATTTTTATGCGAAATGTTTTAGAATATTGTAGACTGAATGGGGACCAATCAAATTCGGTTGAAAATTCCGATTTTATTTGCAGCGAGTACTTCATTCGGGATAGTGTGTTTCTCTCAGATAGTGTCAATATTTGCTACCGTTTTATTCGAGTCGAGTGCTCTTTCGGCCGGTTCACGCTTCGCCAGAAAACGTGGGCGACGTAATTTATTCCTACTCACGAGCATACTTCGAGGACCGTATTCTCGTTCACGCACAAGTACACGCACGACGAACGTGCGCGATGAGATTCATCTCTCAAGTCGACAATTTTCCACCTCGGAAACTCTGAATCGGATTGCCTCAAAAAATCTCAATGAAAATTCTTCCTATGTGAAAACAGAACAAGTAGCGATAATAATGAAATAAATGAAACGTGATGTTCATTATTTCAGAGACCATCAGTTAATTATTCGATGACTTGTTCACGAGTCGAAGATGGCAACTCTTGTCCTACTAGTTGGTACTAGCCAGTGAAAGAAAATTTCCTATCGTCGTGACGTCAAGAGGCCTAATCGGCATTATAACGAGATGCCAAAGAGAGAAGAAGCAGCATTATAAAAATGACAAAACGGCGGCGAGTAAAAACTTGAAAGGGCTGCTTTTCGCCCCATAAACCGTTATATCCGTTCATCGTTTGTGCGCGACATTGCCATTAAAATTAACATTTTCTGCGAAAGGAGCATCGCTCCGAGACGAGACCACACAGGAACTCGTAGACAAGAGAAACTGCTCCCCCAGACAATTCATTTCATTCCCAACTCGGGAAAGACCTCTATCGACGTTTACATTAATTGTTAATGGGTCATAATTGAATCGTTTGTCAAGATTGAGATAGATCCTAGTTGCTCGACACGACTCTAAACATGTGAGAATTTATCTCAGATTATGTTACCATGTGATATATCATTTGTTACAAATATTTATTAAGTAAGGATTTGTGTTAAAAATAGAGGAATTCCGAGGGGGACTGGATTGATATAAAGTCGATAAATGTTTCTGCCTGTCATAGAGTTGTGTGTTTGTCACTGGAAATTGATAGAATTTATTGCATGCTTTGCTTTTACTCTCTCCTGTATTTTCATACATAATCTATTATTACGCCCATGCTGAGTATTAACGATTAAAATACGCACGATTCTCAATCATGAAAACACGTGCGATTGACTTAGATTGAATTTATCATTTCAAAATGTGTACAAAGGTTTAGCCTTGTTTGGAAAAGTGATTAGTGGATGTGATATATCTAAAGTAAAGCTATATATTATGATAATAATAAAATATCTACAGGTAATAGGTATTTATGAAGAGGATGCATTTGGTTTGAAGAATAATTGATGTCAGGAGTGACAGAAAGTCAAAGCGTCCGAATGAGTGATAGTTCATATAACTGGTATCATTGGCTAGCATTCTCATTATACCCTCTCATCCCAACCAGCACGAGGTCAACGTTCTGGTCCCTCTTGATCGCTTCTGGTTGCATGTGCAAGCACTTCTCGAGTCTCCTGTTACACCCAACAGTGCTTAAGCACCAGAGGCGATCATCAAAACCATCGTGTCGACAACGCAGCATCAGCAACAATGGAAGCATCAAGGGCTGCAACTTGTCAGCATATCCCAGTAATTCCGAAGCGTAAAACAATGGAGGCATCAAGTCGGGCTTCAAACTACTAATCTTTGAAAAACTCTTGATATGCACAAACGTATTTTCGGAGATATAATCCTAAACCAGGATTATTATAAATGGTTGAAAAGTTGTGAACAAAATATAGAAAAGACGACTGAGTGGTCACTTTTCACAAACTCCAACTCAAATGTTTGTTTCAGACATTGGCGTTGGATGTCGACATCTGCCTCTGGCGTTAGCGGCATACTTCTTCAAAGCTCATAAAATAGGAAGATGCATTGTTATTCCAGATGCCATTCGGATTACGCATCTTTTATTGAAATTGAGTTTAAATAGGCAATCGGAAGGTCAGTCTCCATAAAGGCACCTCAGCTTTCTTGCCCAAGACGAATGCTGTTGATGAGCCAATCCTAAAACTCTATTTCAGTAAATCTACTTTGACATGTGTAAATGTCAATCTTGCATTCTTATCAAGATCTATCTTCTTCACCAAGCCGTAAAAAATTAGAAGCAAATAATACCGAAGAAAGGTTTACGGCATTTCTTTATTCAGAATCGAAATGAGCGCTTGTTGGGTGAAAGTCTTGATAATGCCGTAATTCAAATCAGAAATTCCTCGCGCCATAAATTCATTAATGCAGAGCTTCCCAGACGTATCCCATTCGGCGGGAGTGTGGCCTATCCGGACTTTACTAAATCCTCAAGAATTGGATGATTAATTCTGGTTGATTTTTCGGCTGGTTGAAGCAATTCGATAAGGTCTTGTGACTGCACGTAATATTTCAAAAGATGTTACGCGCTGAGAGTATTTATCTACTAATCCACCTATACTGTCTAGATAGCAGTCAAATCTGCGGAAATGTTTTCGCTTAAACAATAAGTAATATGCTCTTTCGAAATACTGCAACGAATCAATTGGTCTCTGATTAATAGATGAATGAATACGTATGATAAATCTTGAAGAAATTATTTTTACGCATTATAAACGAGAACTTGTCTCTTTGAGAAGATGTATGGTTTTCACAATTAAAGAAAAAGCACCTGCGCAACTGTAAAGAAAGCAGCATGAATGTAAAGAGAGAAAAATGGCTATTATGAGACATTTTTATGAAAGCAAACAGGAAGAATTATTATAATATATGACCGACGTGTACATATTACCAGGATAAAAAAACAATAGTGTGCTGGTATTTTTTCCGCGAGCATGCGTCGTAAATAAAAGAAAGGACAGCCCTAACGAGATCGGATCGATCAACGTCAATTCATTACTTGTCCTGAAGCTCGTAAGAAAATATACAAGTGCCACTGTCTATCGCTAGGTCGATCATGCGAGTGTAATCGACGCTCTGATTAAGAAACAAATAATGCATAAAGAATGTTATGCGACCGAGATCATGTTCTTAAACCTCATTGAAAGTCATAACCGTATAGCTTGGAACAACTTGACAAACGTCGCAATAAATTACCCATCGCGCCTGATCCACTTGCATATACGACTCGAAATTTTCACGGTTCCTAATCGCATAATCGCATAAGAAAACCTTCATAAAAACTTGATGCTAATTACTCACACTCCGTCGTTCAGTTTGTCTTTGAAGGCGTTATAAACTGCAAATTATATTTATAATCCCCATAGGTGTTTTGTCACTGAAAATTCTGTAATAAAAATCTATTTTATATCGATTGTAATGTAGCAGAATTATCAAATTATGAGATAAGAAGATTAAATTAGAGGTGAATTTGTTATAATTTTGTCTTAATTTTTTTCTCGGCACCCAATTGCTTCAATTGACCAGCGATGTCGTGACTTCAATAATTCATCATTTTCATTCAACTTGTTGCAATTTTCAGAAGTTTTTCTTTTACCCCAGTACCAATGGCTCAACTACCTCGTCCCATTTGTCCGTTTCGGACGACAACGTACGGAAGAAATCTTTCCGGTTTTGGTAGTAAACCGGTTCTCCGCCTCTCTTTTTTTCTTCCAAGTTATGTTCAACGGCTCGAGTTCGCGACATTTTTAGTTCTGGCTTTTATTGTTCCTATTTTTTTTTTTCGTGGGCGTGCTCTCGAAGAGCCAAAGCTCCTACTCTGAATTCGTTCTGAATGCAGCGCAATATTTGATTGCAAATGTTTGCACATGTTGCTGTAATTTATTTCTATTGGCAAAGTGATTACTTTTCATTGCTACAAAACGGGAATGTAATGGAGAGTTGACGACGGAAAAAAGACGTTCAACGTTTCTTCTACTAATATACAGTAGCTTGCTGTATAATTAGCCCTTTAAATTAAAGCCAAACCTGTAATCAGTAGTGGCTTTAAAAACGCGGTAGTAAAAAATTAACAATCAGTACAGAACATTCAGTCTCCAATCGTGACTTCGAGTAAGTACTTGAAGCAGTATGTTTTAATGTTTCCTGTTATGACTCCTTGGATATTGTTTCTCCATTAGATACACGTTTAGTCCACCTAAGTAATAATTTCACGGCAACGCAACAGTGCAGTTTCCACTTTGGCAATAATAACTGTTTACGATATAGACAAGGTCGTTTTATCATTCGAAAAAATAACAAATTATTAAAATTATTACTGACGAGTGGTAATTGTCACCTTTTTTCACAAGATTATCCACCTTTACAGGATCAGTTTTGTCGTCATTCCAATTAACGCAGACATAAAATCGGTAGCTGAGGTGTCCATTTGAGGATCTGAAAGCGCGCTCGTAATTCAGTGGCAAATCGATCATTACCGTCAAGATTTAATCGAAATCGCGCGGATTATGAACCCGTTATGCAGATAAACTTGAAGAGAATCTCGCTTATCGAAAGGCCGGAGCGGAGGGAATTTAAAGGCGTTGTTCGACACGGGTGCTCAAGTTTTATTGGAAGCCGAGTCTTGAAAGCAGTCTTACAATGTAGAATAGGTGTCAAGAGTGGTGAGCCAGCACATTTGCTCGGTTTTACGAGGAAATGGTTCACGAACATGATGTTTATTGCCGATATTCGTTGGCACAGCAGAGACTTATCCATCCTGAAATGTTGTGACGCAGCTGCATCCGAATATGTGATCGTAAAAGCGTCAGCCCCAAATTCGCAATATGAAAACGTAATAACGTCAGTGGCTTTGCAGTTAACGCTGATCACTTCTTTCAAATGTCAGAGACTTTTTTACAATGATTTATATCCACTATTCGACGATACCTCACTCAATGATATACCATAATGTAACTACATTTTAGGATTTGAATCCAAGTCTATTGTAGTATTTATAAAATATTGACTGGAAATCAGAATTGGGAAGTGAGCACTCTATGCTGAATAAAGTAAACAGCGAGCAGAACATATTGAGTGACTCGAAGGCCATCAAACTTGTAAACTTGTTCCACGCGTTTCACATAATCGGGCGGTTTCGGATAGAAACACCACGATATATAGAGATACTAGTTTGACCACTTACGCGAGATCCGATTTATACCATTTGCTGCATTTAATGTGTATACAATTTTAATTTTTCGTAATGTTATCATATTAGAAATCACTGCAACATTTGTAGATAAATTGTTAATGGTATTCGGGAAAAGAAACATCTTTATATCGAGAAGTATTTTTGATTTCCATCATGACATTGGTAAACTCAACTTTTAATGTCTTCTCTCGAGTTTACGGTAGTTGAAGTGGAACAAATGATCATGTGCACGATTCGTAGTGTGGAAAATTAAACCAATCGACGTTGGCCGAAATGCTTGAGGCCTGAAGCTTTTAGCGAGGTAATTTAAAAATTTGGCACCTCCTTAACACCATCGAAATTTACGCCGACCCTAAACTCTTCGCTCTCGACTTTAGCACTCGAAGCGTTGACATTAACGATACGTAAATTAAAAGACGCCATTTTGTTCCGGGAGTGTGGGTAGAGGAAGTTGTCCGAACGCCTGCCACATACCCCTGCACCTTTGCAAATTCTTTTCAACATGGAACCGAAATGTACCCTCGAATCTTCCTGCTTTCGGCCGCTTATTAGTTATTAACCTCGGCATGTCGTAAATCAGAGTCTACGCACTCACATTCTCATCTCAAGGAGGCCAATTTTTTTTTAATTTGATATAAAACTATTTCGATTGAAAAAAAAGAATGTAATGTTCGTGAGTTGAAGTACAGTTTTGATGTGATAGACTTTCATGACAAAACACCCCGTATAGTGTCACTTTGACACATAGATCGATTATTAAAAATAACATGTCGCGTGCGTAAGAATATCTTATGACAATGTGGGCGTGTTCCTATCCATCTAGTGGACAGGATAAAAATATAGAATTGTGCTGACGTATGTTGTATAATGTCAAAATTATTCTAGATTTTACCAGAGCTACTTGTAAATGGGTGTGATTCATTATCAATAGTAAAGCATTTTTCAAATTGTAGAACGATATTCTCGTCTGGGTCCTAATCAGTTTTTGTACGTCGAGACGATGCACTGTCTAAAATCAAACAAGCGATTAAACCAAAAAACTTGTATTGATTGAAACAAATGAATTTGGACAACTCAACAAAAATCTTCTTAATTTAACCAAAATGTTTTCTGAAGTCAACCAAATGCGGTCAACAAAGCGATTTTGTTGAATACGTCTACGTCAGAGAAATGGCATTACGAGAACGTGCAAATGCGCAAACTACGTGCAATCGAGAGATCCGAAGAAATACAATCCGTGACGACCATATATTTGAGCGAATCGCGCCGCGCCTTTCGTAAGAGACATTCATTTATTTCGGGCGCCGACTTTAAATCCATCGGAACAATTAACCGACCGGTCCGACGAGGCTGTTACGATGGCAAAACGTATTCGTATATTCTTATAGACAGGTATACGTTCGCCATCGGCGTGGGTGTCTCTTGAAACTTACTGTGCTTCTTCCAACGTCAACAGCACGCGTCTTCTCTTTCACGACGAAAGACGAAAGGATCGATTCCCTGTAACGATACCCGAGACTATATCGATTCTAGTAGCAAGGGAATCGATGATTTACCGTTTAATCTACCGCTCGTAAAACCGCACAGATTACGACTCTACGTGACCCCACGGGATTCACTTTACCATTCGTCTTTTTCATTTTTCACATCGAAAAAATAATGAAATGGCAGTACGTATTAGAAAAAAAATCTCGGATCATTTTCAAATTCTATCCTTTGTCTAATTAATAATAATGGGCGTGACAATAAAGATAATCGATGAAGCAACTTGGTTGTGTGTAATTATACTGCAGCCAATTAATAAAGAATGAGACAGCAAAAATTGTTTGTGCGATTTTTTTATCTTGGTCTAAGAGGATGCGCCACACCCATTCTGATGTGGCACTTTAGTCTCAAAAATTCACAATCCCACACTATCACGACTGATGTTCATCGATGTTCATTCAATAGATTGGGCCGGTCAAAACTGGGAATGTCTAACCCGATTTTTATATATCATTCATGATGAAGATGGTGGCCGCCCATTTAACATACATCTACAAACATGATATCTATCTTACAATTGGTCCAGTTGGCGCGCTGTTGCTGAATGAGAATTTTTTGTGAAGATTTCAAAAAGGTTGAAAGGTGCAACATTACGATAATTTATTGTACCACGTGTAAAATAGAAATACGACCTATGCCCAGATGTTGTTACAGTGCGTAATTACGATAACGAAACATGCTCTGAAAGGGCACGATGGAAACACTTTCCGATAGCCTCCTTCGCTCCAGCAATTAGTGTCTTATATACTAGGTATTTTAATAGTTGTGCCTCGATTATCTATTTAATGTTCGCTTAAAATCCCGTAAAATAAATGATAATCGCTGCTTTAAAAATAGTAGGAAGTATCACCAAAAATGGAATACTGCAGAAAAAATCTATAATCAGTCTCTATTATAAAAAGATCTCGCCGCCCCCGATGTCTCAGGAATCGAGATCCTCTTTGAATGTCCGCCCGATATTTCCCGAAAATTCTTCTCAAACTTAGCAACTTGTAAGTGGAGAACAAGGACAAGTCGTTTTTTCACGGATTTACCGTTTGTTTTATATAGTTTTTGGCTAAAATAATCTTTATATCTTCCATGCTTTCGGTTAATGTTATCAAAAAGAAGAAAGTTATCAAATTTTAAAACAATTCAATAAATGTTCGCAAAGATATTACATGGGGAAGCAAGTGACCTTTATATGGAGAAATACCTATATAGAAAATTACCCATACAGTTGCCGAGTATTATTACATTGGCCTTTGAAACGCTCAATCTAGATCTCGAAGGCCAAACAACGAACTTAATCGCAGTGATTGTCCACGGCAATTGGGTTGCGATAGTGCAGGTTGTACAGTGTACAAACAGTTGGGAGTGCACGGTCTGCCAGGCCGAGGCGTTCTACCGGATATGGTTTGCCGGAAGTAGGGGGACTCCTTCCACCGACACGCACCATGGTCCTCAACTCGTTTCTCCATCAGCAACCTCTCCTCCTCGTTTTTCTACATACTCATCTTATTATCTTATCATTCGAAACGTTTTTTTTATCAATCTTATGTATTCGCGCAGTTCGCCTATTTTTCACCTAATCATGTAATCGCATTTTTTCAGCATTGACCACCAAATAGTAACTCAAATATGGATTTTCTGAACCAGACAAGACGGAAAAGAATAAATATACGAAGAGCGTGCACTGTCGTCTTGAATTGGAGTCTTCTTCTATCAGGTCAACCAAGGGATGATCAACGTTGACACCATATTTGCTTGAGCAGCCCTGAATGGTGTTACTGAAAATCAAATCGTAATTGAATTGGAGTCTTCTATTAGGACAACTAATGACTGATGAACGGTGACACCATACTTGCTCGAGCAGCCTCAAATATATTTATTGAAAACCAAATCGTAATTAAATTGGAGTCTTCTTCTATTGGATAAGCCTACGCCTGATCAAAATTGACATGATACTTGTTTGAGCAGCCTCAGCTGTTCCTATTGGAAACCAAATCGTAATTGGAGTCTTCTTATTTTATAATGTCAGCCATTCAAAAAGTTGTTCATCTTGATCTACCTAGTTCTCAGATGTCCAATAAGAGAAATGCTCTTTTTTCTCTTCCATTCAATTTGACGACGAAATTATTTGGCTCCACCTTACCGTCTTCAGACGCCAGACAAAATTTATCACCTTTCTCGATCGGAGACTCACTCTGTTTTAAAATCCCACCCCCCTAACTGGAACTGCATGCATTCTCGAGGCATAAGCAATTTGGCACGCGGTTACCGATGAAAAATGAGTGCAGGATCTTATCGTGCTCTGAAATTCATTTCCGTACTACTTGCTTACCACTGGAGGAAGATCGATCGTTTGAAAGCGCTATTGTTTTTTATTTCTCACGGTGAAATGTTTAAATTTTTTAACAGTATTTCAGGCAGCCGTTACGAAAAAATATTATAGGAAATTCGGTATAGGCCGATAATGGATTTCTTGCCATTCTTTCGCAATTCAAACGTATCAGGGGATTTTAAGAGATTCCAAAGGATTTCTATAGATTTTAAGAGATTTCAAGGGACTTCAACGAATTTTGAGACTTTACAAAGGATCTTACGAGATTTTCAAAGATTCTGAGGAATTTCCAGAAAATTTTAGGGAATATATTTAATTTTCACGGGATTTTAAGTGCATTCTACAAATTTCTGAGTATATTACAGATTTCAAAGGAATCTGGTTTCAAAGGATTTTCATGGATTTTAATTAAATTTAAACAGATTTCTGGAGAATTTCACGAATGAATTCAATTTATTTTATTTTAAAGGGTCTTAAATACTGTAGCGTTCGGTTCTTTTGCCGTTCTTAAAAGTTCGATTCTTGGTATACCAGACACAAAAAATTATTTCTACAGATTTCTAAATATTTCCAAGACTTTAAAGAAGCTAAACGGGGGTTTAAAGATATTTCAAGAGATTGCAAATTATTTTCATGAGTTTCAATGAAATTTTAAGGATATAAAGGAAATTTATAAATTTTTCCTGTGTAGGGTTTCTTTGTGCAAAAGTGCTATTTTTGGGTACAATTGCTATTTGTGTGTGCTTACGTATGTGACTAGAAGTGGTCTAAAATGATTCATTCAATGCTGATTATTCTATAATTTTTTTCTATATAATGAATTTCATATACTCTAAATTTATATCTGTCGTTTTAACAGATGAACTAATCAATATTACTCACTAAATAAATCAGTCACTTGACGCAAGAAGAAAGTAAGAAAGTGGTGTTTAGTACATATAAAAATAATTATAAAGTGAAGAATCGGATGAGATGTTAAATCCTTCGTAAAGTTAACTTCTGGAAATGTATTAGTTACATAAATAAAGATAAAAAATCAATGACAACTTCCAGACCAATCTAATCAAATCAAAATTTGGTTTTAGATATGATGTGAATAATACACTTTTTAAATAATGTTTATCAATTCAAGGGTAAACCAATAAATGGCTTCAAATGGTCATTCAGAATAAAATGAATCAGTATTCATTCGGAAAAAAGAGCCTATAATTGACCGGAATTTCGCTATACAATTCCAATATACTTATTTTTAAATTAATGCGGATACTTTTTATTCTGAATGATTATTTAAAGCCATTTGAAAAAGTCATTAAATATAATTCAATAGGTGCAAAAATGACATACTTCAGACAGAATAGACCTAAATGATGTAAGCAAGATCCCTTATTTTAAAAAACGACAGCCTACGTTTCGAGAGTTAAATACTCTCATCAGAAAAAAATCCAAATTAGTCAAAAAGAAGTCCTTAGTGAAATTAAAGAATTTAGTATCTGGTGGTTAAAAGAAACCATATTTTCAGATTCTCTTCTCAAGTTCTGCAATTGTTAGAATTTTAAATTTGCACATGTTAAAAGCTAATGTAGTCCATCAATAATACCCGAAGGACACATTGAAAATTGTTTCACCAAATAGTAGTACAAACCAGCTAATTTTGGAAAAGGAGTCAGAGCAAGTGTTGTTAATGGTTAAAATCGGGGAAAAAGTAAGTAATTTCACTAATGACTTCTGTTCGACTAATTTATTTGATTTATTTCCCGATGAGAGCATTTGTCTCTTGAAACGTTGACTGCTGTTTGTTATTATCAAGAATCTTTACATCATCGAGGTATTTTCTGGTCTGATGTATCTCAAGATCGGTTGAAATGACCTAATCGATCAGTGGAAGTCACTGATTGGATCATTCATAATTATGATTGGCCTGTACTGATTCTCCTGTAATATTTGTTTGCAAGGAAGTACAAAAACTAGACGTCTGATGCAAGGTTATTGAGTTCAAAATTAGCATATTCAAGAGACAGTGTCGACTCCATTATCTATTTCTATGTTTCGACACGTAACTACTGTTGCGATAAGTTTCGTCACAAGTTCATGTGCATCCTCATGCACGTGCGTGTTTGTAAGTGCACTCTGCACCCCGTAACTTGGTACACACGATTATAACGCGTGCAACAAACTGCGCAGTTGAGCGACAGACACGCCCTTCTCATGTGTCGCATGATACTGTCTGGTTTGTCCAATGTCCACACAACGGGTGTCTAGTTATTTCACTTATTTTTATTGTTTTTTGCCAATTTTTTTTTCACGCGAATCTGCATTTACGGGAACTCTGTTGTACGACGAGCTTTGCGTCCACGTGGATAAAAATGGATAGTCATTTTGACTATCTCGAGGTAATCCGACGTAATCCAAGTGATTTGTAATAATCTACTAGTATTCGGGAGAAATCCACTTTTAATCCAGTTATAATCTGGAGTGATGTAGTTTTAATTGGGTGTAATCCAGTTGTAAGTTACTTGTAATAAGGTGATTTGGAACAATTTGCGTAGATAATCCAAATAGGATACTTTTTTTTTCAATTTGATGTTTTTTATTGTAAATTCATTTCCTTAATTGAAAATTTAACTGTTTCATTTCTGCAAAAAATGGATCAGATTTTAACGAAAAATTCATTTATTTTGTTGAACTTTCATCTTTTTCTGTAGAAAATTAATCTGCTTGGTTGGAAATTCATGATTTTGGTTCAAAATTAATTTTTTTATACTGAGAATCGAGCTATTCCTTTTTAAGGTGAAATCTTGTTTTTCAACTCAAAATTCCACGACTTGGTTGAAGATTTAACTATTTTGTTACAAATTAATTTTCTTAAATGAAAATTTAACTATTATATTTCTGGTTAGAAATTTATCTTTTTTGCTTACGAATTCATTTATTTGGTTGAAAAGTCGTCTTCTGTGGTAGAAAATTAATCTGCTTTTTTGAAAAATCATGATGTTGGTTGAAAATTAATTTTCTAACTGAAAATTTAACTGTTTCATTTTTAGTAGAAAATTATCTTTTTTATTAGAAAATTCACGTATTTTGTTGAAATTTCCTTGTTATGGTAAAAAAATTCAGTTTCATGTACGAAAGTTCATCTTTTTAGTTAAAAATTCATCAATTTGCTTAAAAATGCATGCATTTTGTTCAAAATTTTTCGAAAATTCGTTTTTATTTTTGTTCACAATTTATTTTTCAATTAAAAATTCAACTATTAAAGTCAAAGATTCATCATTTCACTTAAAAATTAATCTCTGGTTGAAAATATAACTATTTTGAAGAAAGTTTGTGGTTTTTTTTTGGTAGAATATAATTTTGTTTGCTTTAAAAATATCTTTCTGCTTGACAGTTCCTTTTTATTTTTGTTTCAAAATTATATTTTCGTACAAATTAAACTATTATAGTTGCACTCATAATTTTAGCTGAAAATTCATCTCTTCAGTTGAAATTGTAACTCTTTTGTTATTATTTTGTTGTTGTGAAATAATACTTTTTTCAAATAAAAAATGCAACTATTCCATTTTTAGTTAAAAATTCATCTTTTTCAATTGTATATTTAACTACATGGTTGAAAATTCATGTTCTTTCTTGAAAATTTTTCTTTTTTTGGTGGAAAAATATTCTTCTGGGTGAAAATTTTATGTTTTTCATTAAATATTCAATTATATGGTTGAAAATGAATCTACTATATAGAAAATATAACAATTTGGTAAAAAGGTCATTTTCTCGGTTCAAAATTCAACTGTTTGTTAAACATTCGTTTTTTTTGTCGAAAATTAATTTTCTTGATTGAAAATTCAACTGTCTGGTTGACAATTAACTCTTTTGTTGAAAATTCCTGCATTCCGTAAAAAATTGAACTAGTTTATTGCAAATTCGTCTTTTTCGGTAAAAAATTAATCTTCTTGGTTGAAAATTCATTTTTTTGGTTAAAAATTAAATAATTTTGTTAAGAAGTATCATTTCTTGGTTAAAAAGTCATCTGTTTTGTTGAAATTTCGTTTTTTTGATTGAGGGTTCAACTATTTTGTTGTTGTTGAAAATTCCTCTTTTATGGTTTACTTCAACTGTTTTTTATTTTAAATTAAAACATTTTTTAGTTTAAATATCACGCATCAAATTTTTTTGTGCAGAATTCCTTTCGCTGAAAATTAATCTGCTTTGTAGAAAATTACACAATTTTATTGCAAATTTTTGTTTGAAGATTCTTCATTTTAGTGGAAAATTCTATTCCCTGGTTAAAAATTTAACTATTTTACTTAAGAATCATTGTTCGTAGGTTGAAAATTTATTTTAAAACTTAAAATTCAACTATTCCTATTAAATATTGCTAACTGACCATCAAAATTTAAAACTTCAAATTTGACTTTCCAGTCTTCTCCGTGCAACTGTACTTCATAATTTCACAACACCATTTTTTTTTATTTACAAAATACAGTAATGAATCCAGGTCATTGATACTGCGATAAGTCTATTTTTCAGAGCACTTGAATCTTTTGTGAAGACACTACAGTAGTTGTCACTCGTAACTGTATTATTATCTCTAAGCTCAGCAGTTCTAAATCCGTTAGAGTTTATCAGACAGGTCTAGTCTTCATACTTGTAATACCTCGTTTTTGAATGCTAATCGCAATTTCATGACAATCATAATCTGAGTCATGCCTAGCTACTCGATAAATTATATTAGACGCTTTTAGGATACCGACACGATAAGATTAATGGTCTACGCACCAAATGAGTTAAGTGGTCGAGGATCTAATCCATCATCTCAATTAATCCGACTCCAAATCGTCAAGCTCCAAGTCAGCCTCAGATTAATGTCACATTAGAAATCATGTATCTGCTAGCACGAGGATAGGAGTCAGTGACATGATAGGTTAGTTTATTTACTTATTCTTTCCAAGTATAACTTTGAGGTTTTTACATATCTGAATCCCCTTTTTTAGTAAGCCATCAGCTAATGCCTGACCTACTTAATCTCGCGGGAGTTTCAATCTCTAAAATCCCCTAACGGTTGCAGCCGGATTTTTATTAGAAGCGCTCGAAGATTTGGTCAGCGGAGAGGGAAACTACAGAAAACCAAAACTCCTGAGCGCAGCCGGTTATCGACGGCCAATTTTGGATGTAGAAATTTGATAGCGTCCAGGCTAATAGAATTTTTCTTGAGTGATTGATAGCTACTTAACGCTTCTCTTCAGTTTGTAACTTCTTTTAGCTTCTGCTTTAAAGCTTAACGCCTCCTCGCTGCAGAGATCTACATCTGGTAGTAGCCTTCACCTCGTTTCAACGGGTATTTCCGCTCCTGGAACGAGCATTATTTAAACGATCAAGGGTCACTTAACCACTCACTCGTTTCGATCCTGAGAGACATATTTCATCGTGCATCCTAAAAATATTGAGTGAAAAATTGCGCCTGATTCGGGAGCGGTTTTTTGAGAAGACTATAAGAGTGTGACTTTGGGAAAAGAGTCGGTGGAGGAAAGAGAGGAAGGAAGAAGGTGATCAACGCGGTGCAGCAGGATGCGGACACCCCACCTCGTCTAACGCCGTGCCACGCCCGCCATTCACCTTCAACTTGGTCTCACAGGCTCCTAGCTGGTCTCACCAACGCAACAGTGACGTACGTTACCTACACCTTCGACGGGCGGCCACCACAGAAAATTGCGAACCTCCTGGCTCTTGGCTAACGGCGGCGATCCATTCGATAAATACCGGAATCAAAACCAGTTCCGACAAATTGTATCGAATTAGTGTCCGGACAAAAGAAAACCTTCAACCGAGGCCACAAAGAGGAAGGGATCCACGCCTTGTTGTAAAACTGTCTGCTTGCCAGCTCAGGGGATAGGGAGAAAAATTCTCGAAAGAATTGCCCCAGTCGGGACAAAACGAAATGTTTATCTCGGTGAAGGCCAGATTGGACTAAACTAGAACCTGGAATTGGTTACCTCGGATTGACTGTATTCCTAGAACTGATGGCTCCCGACGTTTCTTGATAAGAGGAGCCGTGGGGCCGAGAGAGTCAGTGTTCAGTGCAGGTGCTTAGTCAAGCGTGACAAACAGCAGACGACCCTGACTGGTTACGTTTCGATGTCTTGGTAATAGTGAAAATGCCACAGCCAGCCATGCCCCGAACCTTAATTGAATCCGGGTCCCAGTGTAATGAGCGCGGGGTAATAAGAATTATAACAAATTCGAGATATTACAGTAGGATATTTTCTGAAAAAAAGCTTAAAAAATTTATGAAAAAGGATTGCAAGGGTTATTAAATTCCGTGTCCGTTCTCGAATTATCAATTTTATGATAATTCGAGAACTATCAAAATAAAAAATTAATTTTTTAACTTAAAATTCAACTATTTCATTTTTGGTCGGAAATTGATGTTTTTTATTTAAAAATTCCACTATTTGTTCGAAAGTTGAACTATTTTGTAAAAATACATTTATCTGGTTGAAGATTCTTCATTCTAGCTGAAAAGGGTTTAGTTGTTAATTTAACTTCTTCCTTAAAAATCATTATTTTTTTCATTAAAAATTTATTTTTTGACCGAAAGTTTAAATGTTTTACTTTTGGTTAAAATTTGGACGAAAAAATCCATTATTTGTCCTAATTAAAAATTTATTTATTTTATTGAAATTCCCTTTTTTTTATAAAAAATTCCGGTTCTTGGTTGAAAACTGAAATATTTTTTCAAATTCATATACTTAGTAGAAAAGTGAAATATTTTGTTGAGATTTATTTCTTTTTTTGGTAGAAATTCAGCGATTTTTCTGGAAAACTCATCTTTGATTGATTATCATCTCATTAAAACCTGGTTTTTATTTTTGTTAAAAATTTATTTTTCTAACTAAAAATTTGACTATTGTAGCTGCAAATTCGTGATTTTAGTTCACTATTTTGTTGAAAATTCTTTTTTTGTTTGCATGAAATTTTATTTTTCAACTGAAAATTTAACTATTCTACTTTTAGTTGACAACTGATCTTTTCTAGTTAAAAAAGTAACTACATCGTCGAAAATTCATGTATTTTAATGGCAATTCGTCTTTTTCGGTAGAAAATTAATCTCCTTCGTTGATATCTCATATTTTTGGTTGAAAATTAATTTTTGTTGGTTGAAAATTTAACTACTTATTTACACTTTTAACTAAATTGTTGAAAATTGATTTTTTCCTTTTAGATGCATCATTTTAGTTAAAAATTCCTCTTCTTGGTTGAAAATTAAACTATTTTATTGAAAATTCGTCTTTTTATTGGTAAAACATTAATTTTTAAATTAAAAATTTCAATTTTTTTTTTGTAAAAAATTATTTGCTTTGGTTGACATTTTTTTCGGTTGAAATTTTGTTTTTCAACTGAATATTTAATTTCCATTTTGGGTTGAAAATTTATCTTTTTTATTTGAAAATTTTTGTTTTAATTTTTTTTTGCTTGGTTGATAGTTTGTTCTTCTATTGAAAATTTAGCTATTTTGTTCTTCAACTGAAAATTTATCTTTTCTAATTGAAAATTAAAATATATCGTTGAAAATTCATGTATTTTGAAGAAAATTCATATTTTTGGTCAAAAATTGAATTATTTAATTAAAAATTAATCTACTTTGTAGAAAATTTAGCTATTTGATTGACAATTAACATTTTTTGTTAAAATCTCATGTATTTTGTTAAACATTTTTTTTTGAAAATTAATTTTGTTGGAAATTTAACTATATGTTTGAACGTTTAACTAACTTGTTGAATATTGATTTTTTGTGTGTAAATTTATCGTTTTAGTTTCAATTCATATTGTCGGTTGAAAATGAAAATATTTTGTTGAAAATTCGCTTTTTCAATGCTGAAATATTAATTTTTTGAATTAAAAATGTAACTTCTTTTTTTGGCAGAAACTTATTCTTTCTGTTTGAAAATTCTTTTTTTGTCTGGTTGAAATTTCGTTTCTCAACTGATTGTTTCATTATTTCATTATCGGTTGAAAACTTTTTTTTTTAATTTTTTTTTTGTTTGGTTGAAATTTCTTTTCCTAACTGAAAATTTAATTATTCCATTTTCGGTTGGGAAATTACCTTTTTTATTTTGAAATTCAACTACATGGTTGAAAATTTATTTATTCTGTTGAAAATTCGTCTATTTCAATAAAAAATAATTTTCGTTGCTAAAAATTATTTTTTTTGGTTAAAAATTCAATATTTCGGTCAAACATCTACTTTGTTGAAAATTAGATAATAATTAAAAAAAGTCAACTGGTATTGTTGAAAATTTGTCTTTTTGATTGAGGATTCATCTATCTATTTGTTGTTCAATATTCGTTTTTTTTGGGCGACTTCAACTGTTTATTATTTAAAATTGAAATTTTTTTTTCAGTTTAAATATCAAACATTAAATTCTTCTGTCAGAATTCATCTGTTTTGGTGGAAAATTCATATTCTTTGTAGAAAATTCCACAATTTCGTAAAAATGTCATTTTTTTCGTTGAAGATTCATTGGTGTAGAAAATTCATTTCTGCGGTTGGAAATATAATTATTGTGTTTAAAAATCTCTGAATCTTAAAAATTAGCAATAATAAAAAATTAGACCAGTCTTTCTCGCTCAATAAAAGTCCTTAATTATCACAAAATCCTTAAAAAAAGACTTATTTAACGCGTAATTTAATAGCCTTTCTATTTTTATTTTTACAAATTATATCTTATTTTTCCCGGAAATGTCCTTCGAGAAATGACTGGATGCTTTCAATCGCTAGTTTTTTAGGTGCGTTGATACTCCTGGACGTTACTATGGCTTTTTGATTCATTCCTCAATTCTAAGTGAGATTTAGTGACGCATTCGAGGCCATTTCGAGAAAATTCGAGATTATTTTGTAACATGTCCAGGTAAACTCAAAACTTCATAAATATCGAAAATTAAACAAAATCGAGGCCTCGAGTCGAGGATCTCGAAATTGTTTATTCAAGATTCTTGATCTCGATGATGTTTTGAGTTTATCTGATCATGTTTTAAGAAAATCTCGAAATCATCTTGAAAGTGCTCGAAATTGTCTTGAAAGTTCTCGAAATAGTCTTGAAAGTGCTCGAAGTCGTCTTGAAAGTGCTCGAAATTGTCTCGAAATTTCCCGAAATTGTCTCGAATGCACAACTAGTGAGATGACAGTCGAAAATTGTCAAATGTGGCATACAAGACGTTAGTTTGGTATATTACTGTTATTCACAGTCGAATGATTGTGACTTTTGAAACTCAGCACAACGCCACTTGTTGTTACTCAAGCAAAAACACTTTCGTCGGTGTTCAACTGCTCATGGCCTGTTCGCCACGCCCGATGAACTTTACTTCAGCCGGGGTTCGCATATGAAGTCGTAAGTATGATTGCGACCTTGAAAGCGAGCGATGCGATATAATCGTTACCACGAGTCGCCAAAGAACAAAGAGCCTCTCCCATACCGATAAAATACTACTGACTGCTTGTGTGACTGGCTACCTCACCGCAAATCGGTAAATGCCGCCGACCGACTTCTAATTTTACACCGATAGTTAATCATAACTCTGCAATCTGTAATTCCCTCAATTACAATCACTTCTCTCATCATGATCAAGGCCCGAAAGTTTAACTAATCTTCTGTACTTTTCCCACACGTAATGCAAAAGTATTTCCAAGAAGCCTGGGTTTCAATAAATGGTTACGAAAGTAAACTCGAAGCTAACACGTTTAACCTAGGTGATAAATTGAGGGCCCGGATCAAATAACCGGTTATAAGTTTCTGGCGCCTGAAATAGGGGAACCTCTGAACGTCGCTTAAATTCAAGCGGTAAGGGATCTCTCCACTTTTAGCGCCAGAAACTT
>CAKNXH010059225.1:8075-36063 GCA_932178445.1 Andricus quercusramuli | reverse complement strand
AGGCTGAAGTGTCGGGAGGTCAATTAGGGGTGATTTGGGGAAATAGGGGTAGTAGGGGAGGGCAATTACAGTAGGTCCTAGTGCCTATTTTCAATAATTTTTAATTCTTGACGGATGGGACGTTGAGAGAAGGAATAAGTGAATAATAATCAGACTGAATTGCGGAAACATTTGATATTAAAACGCTACCGCTGGGAGGCAACGATAGGATTGAGCTTGGCGGAGAAAGAGCTAAAAAGGGCCAACGGAATCGAATTGAATCGAACAATGTGTACCGGGTGGCAATTTCACGCGACAAGTCCTGCCATCAGCATATCAATGGGCCAGGAGGATTATCTGGATATGCTCGCTGATATTCTGCGGTTGGTTCGAGTAGATAGGGTTGCGTCGCGCAAATTCTCCCTCCTCGTACCGACGCCAAATAACCAACGCCATACGCATTCACTTGAAAACTAAGCCCTCACTCGCCGCGCCGCAGTCCGCACTCATCCGACCGCAATAAGTACAATTGTACTCTCATACTTGCTATTATATAATTCTACTATTTTCTCTCAATCTACTATCACTATTATACTATTGAGTAAACAAAAAATAACAGAGGATATTTAATTTCAATTAATTTATTTAAAAAACGCTTTTCTTCAATTTTCACATGAGAACCCCTGGTGGAACAACTGTTACAAAAAAGTACAAAAAACTAAAACCATTTTCACAGCAATATATAAATCAATGCAATAAATTGCAACAGCAATTACAGGAAAGTACAACTTTTTTCTATTATTCGGACTAACTTTGTACTTTTTTGTACTTTTTGTTGTATATTGCTGTATTTTATTGTAAAATTAACGACTATAAGAATTTATAAGATTAAACTTCGAAGCAATGGTAGAATATTAAAAGACAATAATGAATAATCGTTAATAAACAAAAAAAAGGTGGAAAAAAAAACTTTTTGCCTGCAAATGAAAATTGAAGAATTGAGAAAGAATTGGACACGGTAATTGAAATTGAAGGATTCGAACTGTCAAAGATAAACATTTTTCATTCAAAATTATAAAAACTAAACGGCAAATTAAAACATTCAAAGTAGAATGCTTCGAATTTGAAACTTTAAAATAGAAGCTTTAAATTTTTTTTAATCCAGCAAGCGCTCAATAATTTAGGTGTATAAAATGGAAGCTTTAACACTTTTCAACAGAAAATTCTTTTATTAAGAGCATTTTCATTGCTATAAATTGAAGAATAACTCGAAAAATTTATAAATTCAAAAAGTAATATCATTTTAATCAATTTCGAGCTAGACACATTAATTTATACCACAAAATTTAATTCGAACTCTTTTTAAATATTCTTTTCAACATTTATTTAAAAAAAAATATTGAAAAATTTTCCAGGAATAGAACTAAATTTTTGTTATTATCTTGGAAATTGAATTTCCCTACAATTTTTCGAAAATCCTGCAATATAAAAAAATTGCATTAAAATCTTCCAAAATCTGTTTTGAAAATTTTTGAAATCTCTTCAAATATTCTTAAAAAAAAAAAAAAAAAAATTTTTTTTGGTTTTTCTTAACTTTTTAAAATTCTGAAAAGCCTTCTAAATTTGTTTCGAAATCTTCAAAAATCTTTAAATGTTTTGAAATCTTGTCAAGTTTTGAATTATTTTGGAATATTTTCAAAACTTCCTAATTACATCTTAAAGTTCCTCGAATTTTTTCCGAATTGATCATTGTTATTGATTAATCAATATTTGTTTCTTTTCAATCTCTTTTTCAATATTCTCTTAACATTATTTTTGTAGAATAAAAAAACATTTTTAAATTTTCCAGGAATATGATGAATTTTTGGTTATTATCTTGGAACTCAAATTTTGCCTACAATTTTTCGAAAATCCTGCAATATTAAAAAAATTGCTTCAAAATCTTCCAGAATCTTTTTTGAAAATTTTTGAAGTCTTTAAATATTCGTTTAAAATTAATTTTTCAACAAAAAGACATTTTTGGTTTTTCTAGAAATTTTGATATAAACATTTGATTTTTCTGAAACTTTTCAAAATTCTTAAAAGTCTTCTAAATTTTTTTCGAAATATTCAAAAATCTTTAAATGTTTTGAAATCTTTTCAAGTTTTAAATTATTTTGAATTTTTTTCAAAACTTCCAAATTATATCTTAAACTTCCTCGAATTTTTTTCCAAATTGTTTATTGTTTAATTGTTATTCGTTAATCAAAATTTGTTTCTTTTCAGTCTTTTTAAATATTCTCTCAACATTATTTCTTTAGAATAAAAAAAAACATCTTAAAAATTTCCAGGAATATAAGGAATTTTTTTTTATTATCCTGAAACTCAAATTTTTCCTACAATTTTTCGAAAATCCTGCAATATTAAAAAAATTGCTTCAAAATCTTCCAGAATCTTTTTTGAAAATTGTTTAAATCTTTTTAAATATTCTTTTAAAGTTAATTTTTCAACAAACAAAAAAACAATCTTTGGGTTTTCTTGGAATTTTGATATTTGCGTTATTATTATTTTTTTTATTTATTTAATTTTATTTTTTATTATTTATTATTATTAACATTATTTTTTTCGGAAACTTTTCATAAATCTTAAAAGTCTTCTAAATTTGTTTCAAAATCTTCAAAAATCTTTTAATGTTTTGAAATCTTTTCAAGTTTTAAATTATTTTGGAATCTTTTAAAAACATCCAAATTATATCTTAAACTTTCTCAAATTTTTTTCCAATTTATTAATTGTTTAATTTTTATTTATTAATCAAAATTTGTTTCTTTTCAGTCTTTTTAAATATTCTCTTAAGATTATTTTTTTTTAATAATAAAACATTAAAAAATTTTCCAGGAATATAATGAATTTTTGCTGTTATCTTGGAACTCAAATTTTTCCTACACTTTTTCGGAAATCCTGCAATATTAAAAAAATTCCCTTTAAATCTTCCAGAATCTTTTTTGAAAATTTTTGAAATCTTTTTAGATATTCTTTTAAAATTAATACTTCAACAGAAAAACAATTTGAGGTTTTTCTTAGAATTTTGATATGAACATTTGATTTTTCGGAAACTTTTTAAAATTCTTAAAAGTCTTCTAAATTTTTTTCGAAATCTTCAAACATCCTTAAATGTTTTGAAATCTTTCCAAGTTTTAAATTATTTTGGAATCTTTTAAAAGCTTCCAAATTATATCTTGAACTTCCTCGAATTTTTTCCAAATTAATAATTGTTTCATTGTTATTTATGCATCAAAATTTGTTTCTTTTCAATCATTTCAAATATTCTCTCAACATTATTTTTTTTTAAATAAAAAGTCATTAAAAAATTTTCCAGGAATATAATGAATTTTTTGTTATTATCTTGGAACTCAAATTTTTTCTAAAACTTTTCGAAAATCCTGCAATATTAAAAAAAGCGTCTTAAAATCTTCCAGAATCTTTTTCGAAAATTTTTGAAATCTTTTTAAATATTCTTTTAAAATTAATTCTTCAACAGAAAAACAATTTTTGGCTTTTTTAGGAATTTTGATATAAACATTTTATTTTTCTGGAACCATTGAAAATTCTTAAAAGTCTTCTAATTTTTTTCGAAATATTCAAAAATCTTCAAATGTTTCGAAATCTTATCAACTTTTAAATTATTTTGTAATCTTTTCAAAATTTCTAAATATATCTTTAATTTCTCGAATTGTTTCCAAATTGATGATTGTTTGATTGTTATTTAATAATCAAATTTGGTTTCTTTTCAATCATTTCAAATATTTTCTTAACATTATTTTTTTTTAAATAAAAAGTCATTTGAAATTTTCCCAGCAATCTTGAGAATATTTATTCATTTCCTTAAAACCTTCAAAGATCCTTAAAAATTGTTGTTTGCTTTGTAGAAATTTTGTCTTTTCGACGCAGAGCAAATTTTGAAAATTGTTCAAATTTGAATGTTTACGTTCCATTCTTCTAGAGAATTGTATTGCGCATCTTTTTTTTTTGTAGCAAGCAAATTCGAATGTTGTTTCGTTCATCAGTTATTGAAGGTAAACGGAATTTTTTATGAATAGGAAGATTTTTCATTAAATTCTTTCAAAACATTTAAAATTGGAACATTCATTTAATACTACATTACCAACTCATTTAACATTGAAACATTTTTTTAAGACTTTTTTTAGTTATTCAAGGAAAACGGATTTTTTTTATGAATATGAACATTGTTTATTAAATTTTTTTTAAACATTTAAAATTAAAACATTCATTTGCTACAACATTAACAACTGATTGAACATTGAGACATTTTTTAACACTTTTTTTAGTTATTCAAGGAAAACGGATTTTTTTTATGAATAGGAACATTTTTCATTGAATATGCATCCAAGATTTTGAAAAAAATATTTTCAAAAAAAATCACCGGCAAAGATCTGGCGAGTTGAATGCAAAAAGGTATTGCATTTTTTTCGGCGAAAAATTCCGTTTTCCTTAAATAACTGAAAAATGAAAAAGCCATCAAATTTGGTTGCCACTCAGAAAATATACGCAATAAAATTCTCTACAAGTATGGACTATCAACACTTTAAATTGAAAAATTTTCAAAATTTGCTCCGTGAAAAAAAAATTTCCCCCGCTACGAGCGCTAAGGTGCGTTATTGCATCCGGCGCCTCAATTCAATTATTAGGTTGAAAATTAACTTTTTTGTTCAAAATTCATATTTTCGGGTTGAAAATTCTACTTTTTCAAATCGAATTCGTCCCTTTGACTCAAAGATTCAAAAATTTGGTAGAAAATTCTACTATTTTGTTAAAAAAGACATTTTTGTTGTTAAAAATT
This sequence comes from Andricus quercusramuli, assembly GCA_932178445.1. Lineage (NCBI taxonomy): Eukaryota > Metazoa > Arthropoda > Insecta > Hymenoptera > Cynipidae > Andricus > Andricus quercusramuli. The sequence continues at coordinate 31,247 of CAKNXH010059225.1, read as the reverse complement.
CATATTTTAAGATGAAAATATAATTTTTTGGTAGAAAATTTATTTTTTCTTGGCTTGAAAATGTAATAATCTTATAGAAAATTTATCTATTTGGTTGAGATGGAACTTTTTGAAATGAAAATTGATATTTTTGAGTTGAAAACTCAACTATCTTGTTAAATATTCTTCTTATTGGCTTGGAAATTCATCAATTTTGTAAAAAATTTCACTGTTTGGTTGAAAATTACCCTTTTCGTTAAAATTTCATATTTTTATGTTGAGGATTCATATTTTGGAAGTGAAAATAAAATTTTTTGGTAGAAAATTCTTTTTCTTGGCTCGAAAATTCAACTATTTGGTTGAAAAGGAACTTTTTTAAATTGAAAATTGATATTTTCGGGTTGAAAATTTACCTATTTTATATAGAAGTTTTGTCTTATTGGCTTAAAAATTTATTAATTTTGTAAAAAATGCAACCCTTTGCTTGAAAATTAAATTATTTTTTTGAAAATTCATGTTTTTGAGTTAAAAATATAATGTTTTGCTTGAAAATTTCAGAATTTGATAGAAAATTGAACCATTTGGTTGAAAAGGAACTTCTTAAATGAAAATTCATATTTTTGGGTTGAAAATTCAACGATTTGGTTAAAAATTAACTTTTTTGTTGAAAATTCATATTTTCAGGTTGATAATTTGTATAACTTGTAAAAAATTCTTTTTTTTTAGCTTGAAAATTTACAAATTTGATAGTAATTTGATGTAATTTGATACTATTGGTTGATATGTTGATGTGAAAAATAATTCTCTGTTGCTTGAGAATTTGCCTTTTTTGGTTGGTAGTTTAGAGTTTAGAGTTTAACTACTCTGTTGAACATTCTTTTTTTTCTTGAAGATTTATTATTTTATTTGTGAATTCCACTATTTGGTTGAAAATTAAATTTTTTGTTGCAAAATCATTTTTTTGTTGAAAATTTAACTGTGTGGTAAAAAATTATTTTTTTGCGTGAAAATTTAAGAATTTGATATAAAATTGATCCATTCGGTTGAAAAGGAAATTTTAAAACAAAAATGCATATTTTTAGGTTGAAAATATAACTGGTAGAAAATTCTTTTTTTTTTTTTTGCTTGAAAATTTACAAATTTGATAGTGAATACAACTATTTGGTTGAAAAGTCAATGAGAAAGCTAATTTTTTGTTCCTCGAAAATTTGTCTTTTTTGGTTGGTAATTTAGAATTTAACTGCTCTGTTGAAAACTTATTTTTTTGTTGAAGATTTTCATTCAGAAAGCTAATTTTTTTGTTCCTTGACATTTTGTCTTTTTTTATTGTTAGTTTAGAGTTTAACTTTAGCAAATTTTTCAGCAAATTCCACTATTTGATTGAAAATTAAATTTATCATTGTTGAAGATGATGAAATAATAAATCTTCAACCAAAAAATGAATTTTCAACATAGTAGTTAGTAGTTAAACTCTAAACTCTAAACTAAAAAAAAAAACATTTTCAAGGATTCAATTTAATTCCATTTGCGAATTCCACTATTTGGTTGAAAATTGAATTTGTTGTTGCGAAATCATTTTTTTGTTGAAAATTTGACTGTGTGATGAAAAATTATTTTTTTGTCGTAAAAATTTAACAATTTGATATAAAATTTAACTGTTCGGTGAAAAATTAACTTTTTTTTTAATTCAATCAGAAAAATCGTTTTTTGTTGTTGAAAATTTCTCACTTTGTTTGGAATTTTTTAACTTGAAAATTGATCTTCCTCAGTTAAAAATTTAACAATGTTGTTAGAAAAAGATGATTTTTTTTAAATCATTTTTTGGTTGAAAATTTAACTGTTTGGTAAAAAATATTTTTTTTTGTCTTGAAAATTTAACAATGTGATATTAAATTTACCAATTTGGTTAAAAATTAACTATTTTTTTGAAAATTCAATCAGAAAATTCGTTCTATTTTTGTTTTGTTTGAAAATTCCTCTCTTTGGTTGAAATTTTTTTGATTGAAAATTGCTCTTTTTCAGTTAAAAATTCAACCATGCGGTTAAAAATAAATGATTTTTGTTGAAAAATCATTTTTTTGTTGAAAATTTAACTGTTTGATAAAAAATATTTTTTTTTTGTCTTGAAAATTTAACAATTTGATATAAAATTTAACTATTTGGTTGAAATTTAACTCTTTTTTTTTAATTCAATCAGGAAATTTGTTCTGTTTTTGTTTTGTTTGAAAATTCCTCTCTTAGGTTGAAATATTTTTGATTGAAAATTGATCTTTCTGAGTCGAAAATTCAACCATGTGGTTAAAAATGAATGTTTTTTGTTAAAAAATCATTTTCTGTTGAAAATTGAACTGTTTGGTATAAGATTTTTTTTGTCTTAAAAATTTAACACAACGATTTAAAAGAAAAGAAAACTATTTTGTTTAAAATGCAATCTATTTTGACTTGAAATCTTATAAATATGGTATCTAAATTAATTGTACTTGAAGGAATTGATTCTCTCTCATTCTCTTGTTTTTAGAAAAAATAACTCTATTTATCCTGTTTTTAAACAATTTTGGGCTGTGACGTCTAGAAAATAATTCTCAGAACGTAAATCGATTTCGAAATAAAATTTCAAAATTTCCTTTTTTATTATTTCATCGCTTGCGCACATTTCCAATATTTGCGTAATTTTGAGATAATGATAAGTATATGCAACATGTTATCTGCTTCGTAAATAAATATTCGGGTATGCACAAGTGTTAATTTTCGCACGAGTTTGCGACAGAAAGTAAATTCAAGCCAAGGTTGCACTTAATCATATTATTCAATTTTATTTTTCTGAGTTGAAGTGAAATTATTATGAATAAAAATATGTCAATTTATATAGGAAAGTGAATTTATTATTAGGAGAAGATTTGGGTCGACTTGAAATGAAAAAGTGAACGGAAGGAAGACGAGAGAAGCTGTCAACCTTGCAGACACTTTTTTCCAATTGGCCGTTGGCGCCGTCGTCATGACAGATGCAATGACTCTCTTCTTCGACATTTTGACATTTTTGACAGTTACCAAAAATACCATAGAGTCAGCTGGTCAACAGGTTTCAAATTTGTCAATTTAGAGAAATAAACAAAATTAAATATTAACTCCCCCCCCCCCCCCCGCGCGGGATATCAGATCGTTGCATTTAATTCTGATCATCAACATTAGGGGCCGTACTTAAATTCCTAAATTCTACTATTTTATTAAAAAAGACATTTTTTGTTGTTGAAAATTCATATTTTAAAATGAAAATATAATTTTTTGGTAGAAAATTGCTTTTTCTTGGATTTAAAATTTAATAATTTGATAGAAAATTCAACTATTTGGTAGGAAAGGAACTTTTTTTTTATTGAAAATTGATATTTTTGTGTTGAAAACTCAACTATTTTGTAAAAGTTTCGTCTAATTGGCTTGGAAATTCAAAAATTTTGTAAGTAATTTTGTCCCTCCCCTCAAGGGGAGGGAGGAGTCGAGAGAGATTGTTACGATTCGTTACGTTAGGTGGAGGGGGGTTCTTCATTCATGTACGTAATTTTTGAAAATTCGCAAAATGAAACAAGTAACTCGCAGAAATTGTACAGAAATTTAATATGAATTTAACTTTACGCGCCAAAAAAACCTGGCGAGTGAAAAAAGAAATTAGCCCACAACAATTTCAAAATCACATTGTTACTTGTTTATAAATTTCATACAGTTCTAAAATATAAGGCGATCAATCACGTTGTCATTTGTTTATGGATTTCATGCAGTTCTTGAACATAAGTCGATCAATCACACTGCTGTTACGCATGTTTCTGAATTACGTACAGTTCTAAAACATCATACGATCATTGACATTGTCACTTGTTTCAGAATTTTATGCAGTTCAAAAAAATGAGGCGATCAATCACATTGTTATTATGAATTTCATACAGTTCTAAAACATAAGGCGATCAATCACATTGTCATTTGTTTCTGTATTTCATGCAGTTCTTCAACATAAAACGATCAATCTCACAGTCACATGTTTCTGAATTACATATAGTCCTGAAACCAAAGACGATCAATCACATTGTTATTTGTTTCAGAATTGCATGCAGTTTTAAAAAACAAGACGATCAATCACATTGTTACTTGTTTATGAATTTCATACAGTTCTGAAACAGGAGACGATCAATCACACAGTTATATATTTCTGAATTACACACAGTTCCAAAACATAAGACTATCATTCACGTTCTCATTTGTTTGTGAATTTCATGCAGTTCTAAAAAATAAGACGATTCATCACATTGTTAAATAACGCGATCAATTATATTGTCATTTGTTTCTGTATTTCATGCAGTTCTTAAACATAAGACGATCAATCTGACTGTCACAGTTTTCTAAATTACATATAGTTCTGAAACAAAAGACGACCAGTCACATTGCTACTTGTTTATGAATTTTATACAGTTCTAAAACATAAGGCAATCAATCACTTTGCCATTTGTCTCTGTATTTCATACAGTTCTGAAGCATGAGACGATCAATCACACTGTCACATGTTTCTGAATTACATACAGTTCTAAAACATAAGACGAGCATTCACATTGTGATTTGTTTCATAATTTCATGCAGTTCTAAAAAATAAGACGATTAATCACATTGTTACTTGTTTCTGAATTTCATGCAGTTCTTAAGCATAAGACGATCAATCACACTGCAATATGTTTCTGAACTACATACAGTTCTAAATACATCAGGCAACCATTCTCATCGTCATTTGTTTCAGATAATTCCATGCAGTTGTGAAGAATGAGGCGACCAATCACGTTGTTACTTATTTATGAATTTCATGCAGTTCCAAAAAATTAGACGATAAATCACATTTTCACTTGTTTATGAATATCATACAGACCTGAAACATTAGGCGATCAATCACATGCTCATTGTTTCTACATTTTATGCAGTTCTTGAACATAAGACGATCATTAACATTGTCATTCGTTTCAGAATTTCATACAGTTCTAAAAAATAAGACAATGAACCACATTGTTACTTTTTATGAATTTCATACAGTTCTAAAGCATATGAGGCGATTACTCACATTTAATTCATTTCTGAATATCATACTGTTGTGAAACCTAAGATGATCAATCACTTTGTTACTCGTTTATAAAGTTCATACAGTTGTAAAATATGAGGCGATCAATCACGTTGTCATTTGTTCCATAATTTCATACAGTTCTGAGAAATAAGACGATCAATCACATTGTTACTTGTTTATCAATTTCATACAGTTCTAAAACATAAGGGCATCAATCACATTGACATTTGTTTCTGCATTTCATGCAGTTATAAAACATAAGACGATCACTCACATTGTTATTTGTTTCTAAATCGATCATCTTATTTTTTAGAACTGCATGAAATTAAAAAATTGACAATGTGAGTGATCGTCTTATGTTTTCGAACTACATGAAATTCAGAAACAAATAATAATGTGATTGATCGTCTCATGTATCACAACTGTATGAAATTCAGAAACGAATGGACTGTGAGTAGTTATCTTATTTTTTAGAACTGTATGGATTTCAGACAAGACTCAAATATGGGTGATTGCTTTATGTTTTAGAGCTGCATGAAATTCATAAACAAGTAACAATATGATTAATATAATATAATATATAATATTTCACAATATTTCAATATTCACAATATTTCATAATATTTCACAATTATATGAAATTCAGAAACGAGTGAAATGTGAGTGATCGTTTTATGTTTCAAAACTGAATGAATTTTAAAAACAAATGACAATGTGATCAATCGCCTCATGTTTCAGAACTGCATGAAATTCATAAAGAAGTAGCAATGTAATTGATCTTTTCATTTTTTAGAACTGTATGAAATTCAGAAACAAATGACAGTGTGATTGATTGTCTTATTTTTCAGAACACTATGAAATTCAGAAACGAATGACAATGTGATTTATCGCCTTCTGCTTAGAACTGTATGAAATTCAGAAAAGAATAAAATGTGAGTAATGGTCTTATGTTTTAGAACTGCATGAATTTCAGAAACGAATGACAATGTGAATAATCGCCTTATGGTTCAGAACTGTATAAAATTCATAAACAAGTGAAAATGTGATTGATCGCCTTATGTTTCATAACTGTATGAAATTCAGAAACGAATGAAATGTGAGTAATTGTTTTATGTATTAGGATATTGCAAGAATTTCAGGAACAAATGACGATGTGATTGATCGTCTTATGATTTAGAACTGCATCAAATTCATAAGCATGAAGTAACAATGTGATTGATCGTCTTATATTTCGTAACTGCAGTTTTTCGTTCCTGAATTTTATACATGTATAAAACCCAGGAACGAATAAAATGTGAGTGATCGTCTTATGTTCCACAATTGAACATCTGATAACAAAAACAGTATTAAGTACAAGTTTTCAGAAATTGCGAAAAGAAGGGTGCACATCTTTCACTTTCTTAAGAATATCTCAGCTTTGAAAAGTGTACTTCGGAAATGATATGTTCCATTCAGCGAGAACATAGCACGTTTTTGCAGTGTTATAAGAACGATTTGAAATATATGAAAATTATTTATCAAACGAATTTTATCTTTCCTCGGGCTTTTGGGTATCGCCATGAAAGGATTTTCTACGACCTCATAATATCAGATTTAAAAAAATTTCTTCATTGACAGAAATCATTAAAAAATCATTGAACGTTATTACGAAACTATAAAACTTCTTGTAAAAGATTGTTCCTTCCTTTCTGAATGTAAAAACGTGTTCAATTTTTCTCCTATTTTTGCCCTTTTTCGTGGAAAAATTACCCTATTTCCCCTACTTTGAGCTATTTTTGCGCTGTTGATCCCTGCGTGTGTTATTTTATGAATATTGAAAATTCTCAAAGTTGTACTCCTGTTCTAGGATAAAATGTGTTAATACGCAAAATCTAAAACTTGATAGCAGTGAAAGTTTGATTGCTTCCTGTAATCTAGGGAGATTTTGATCCCCCATATCCCTTTTCCTTAGCAAACGACCCTCACTCGTTTATTATTCTTGAAAACGTATCAGCCGCATTTCCTTCCTTATTGTCGGGCTTGAAGAAATAAATCCACTGTCAGTTCTAACTATAGTTTTCTGTCCCGTAACGTCTGCTTCCATCATTTGATGTTTGCAAACGACATTTTTCGTGTAAAAATGCTCGAACAAATAAACTTTGTCGAAAAGTACCTATTTTTCTGGCTATGTGAATTTCCTTTTTTTCTGAATCGTTAGCATCGTTATACATACCGTCGAACGGGGTAATTCCGGACATGTGGTGTAAATTTGGATATTTCTATGTTAATAACATAAATTACTCAAGGGGGCTTTAACCAGAATCTAGAACCAGTTCAAACTAGTTAAAACTTAACCAGTTAAAACTGGTTCTAGACTCTTGTTGAACCCCCCTTGAGCAATTTCAACTATCAATTGAGGAATGTCCAAATTTACCCCACATGGTCGAAATTACCCCGTTTGACGGTACACTCAACAAATAATTTCTTATTGCAAAGAAACAAAATTTTTTGGTATAGAAAGATTTTATTAAAACAATCAAATTTGGTTGGGTCAAGCAAATATTTTGTTGTCCCTATAATAACCATATTTTGTGGTTAAACAAAAAAAATGGTGATTTTCAACTCATTTCCTAATTTCAAATACGAAATGTAAATTAAATTTTTTATAACCGTCAATCGAAAGATGAATGATGAGCGAAAACTATTTGAGTATACTCAGTACGAGTATACTTTTAATTAAATTCTGTAGACATTATTCTTCATTTTAGATTATTAATATAATTTAAATAATAACTTCCCTTTTTTTTAATAATTTTTTTTCTGCCTGTTTTCAAGAAACTTCTCCTTTTTCTTGTTTTTTCGCTTAAATTTGAACTCAATTGATAGAATAGGTTAAAAATTGATTTACTTGATTGAAAATGTAACTTTTTTATTGAAATGTCATCCTTTTTGGTAAAAAATTCTTGGTAAAAAATTGGTAAATATTCTTGGTAAAAAAAAACACGCTTTCTGTAAAATAATAAACGACCAGTAGAACGAAAAACATAAGATCTACTCATTAAATTGGTTTAAAGTTGAACTACTTTGTTAAAAAATTTGTTGGTTGAAGATTCATTGATTCATCGTTCCATTCCTTGGCTGAAAAATCAACTACTTTGTTGAAAAATCGTGTTATTTTCGGGTGAAAGTTAATATTGTTACTGAAAATTCAACTAATTCATTTTTGTTCGAAAATTAATCATATTCATTTAAAATTCAATTATTTGGCTGAAAAATTAAATTTTTTAATTGAAAATTTGAGTAATTTGTTAGAAATTCATGTATTTTGTTGATGATTAATATTTTTTGTAGAAAATTTATCTTTCACATCAAAAATTGAATTTTCTGGTTGAAAATTTATCTCTTCGGTTGGAAATTGAACTATTTTGCTAACAATTGTTTTTTTTATGTTTGAGAATTAATTTTCTTCACTGAAAATGTTATTGTAATTATTACACTTTTCGTTCATTTTTTCAGTTGGAAATGCAACTGCTTAGTTAAAAATTAATCTCCTTCTGGTTAAAAATTCAACTAATTTGATAGAAAATTAAACTATCTGTTTAAAAATTAAAAAAATTATTTGATAATTCAAGTATGTTGTTGAAAATTTGTTCATATTTTGCTGAAAATTAGTTTCTCATCTGAAAATGTACGTACCTATTCCATTTTCGGTTAAAAATTGTTTTTTCATGAGTTGAAAATTGAATTAGTTGGTAGAAAATTAATGTATTTTCTTGAAAATTCGTCTATTCGTGTAGGAAATTAATCTTCTTTGTTGAAAATTCGTTATTTTGGTTGACGATTCAACTATTTTGTTGAAAAATCGTCTCTCTTGGTTGAATTCCACTAGTTGAAAATTCGTTTTTTTTTTAAATTTGTAATTAGTTTTTTGAAGCGAAAATTCAATAATCCCATTTTCGGTTGAAAATGTATCCTTTTTAGTTAGAAATTCTACAATTTCATTGAAAATTCATCTTTTTCGATTCAAAATTAACTTCCTTGTTGAAAATTCTTCTTTCCGGTTTAAAAGTCAACTATTTTCTAAAATATCCGTCTTTTTATCTTGAAAACTGAACTATTTTGTTAAAAAATTGTTTTTCAGTTAAATTTAACTATTAAAATTTTTGTTGTTAAAAAGTAGCCTTTTTGACTGAAAATTTAATTCTTTCATTTTGGGTTCAAAACTTATATTTTTTAGTTGAAAATTCAGCTACTTGACTGCAAACTCATTTATTGAGTTTAAAATTCTTCTTTTGTCAACAAATTAATCTTGCTAGTAGAAAATTCATTTTTTTTGGTAGAAAAATCATCTTCTTGGTAGAAAATTATCTTTGCATGTTGAAAATTTAGCTTTCTGATGAAAAGTTTAACAAACAATCATCAAATAACACATCAAAAGTTGACTTCAAATATAATATTTCTAAACTAATAATTGCACAATTGAAAAATCATTTTGTTCCATATTTATCAAATAACACATCAAAAGTTGACTTCAAATATAATATTTCTAAACTAATAATTGCACAATTGAAAAATCATTTTGTTCCATATTTTATTCCTCATTAGTACAAAGGCAAGTGTCGGCGACAGCGTCTGGCGATCCCACAGCTACATTACGGGAAGTTTGAAAGAGGAAGTAAAGGGGCAATGCCCCTTGCCTTACTCCCTCTACCTAAGTTCCCCCGCACGTAGCTGAGGGATCGCCAGACGCTGTCACCGACCCTTGCTAGCAGGGGGTGGGGTCCTTTGTACTAATGAGGAATAAAATAAGAAACATAATTTTTTTTTGATTTTGCAAATAATATTTTAGAAGTATTATATTCAAAATCTGTGTTTTTTTCGCATTACAACGACATGTTACTTGCTTAAACAAGTTGAATTTAAGAATGCAGGAAAAATATTGATAATAATCTTCGTATTCATTAATTTTGCCTCACTTTTTACGTGTAGAAAAAGCAAAATTTTCCTATTATATGCCTTAACAGTCAGTTTTAAATTTAATAATTTTCGATTTAAATAGTGAAAATTGTTCAATTTTAAACGTACTTTGTCTGGTTTCTTAAATTCTTTGAAATCGTGGACTATAAAATTGAAAGCCTTGATAGTTGAACAATTTTCAATTCGAACAGTGAAAAATTAAGACAATAATTTCTCAAATTCAAGTCTGAAAAATGAGAAGATTTTAGAACCAGGCATTGGAAATTGAATTATTTTTTATTTTAAATTGAATAGCTTAAAAGTGGGAAATTCCAACAATTGTAATCGTATATAGCAATCTTGGTTTGTGTCCTATTTTTAATTTTTAATTTTCAATGTAATATCTTGACATTTTTTAATTTTTGGTTCAAAGATTCAAAACAATTAATCATTCAGATATGAAAAATATTTTGTTTGAAAATTTCAAGAATGAATAATAATTCTAAATGAAGTGTTAAAAATTAAACGATTTGAAATTATAAAGTTCAAAATTGTGTTTAAAACAAAATAGACGAAAATTAAGCTATCTGAAATTGATACATTAGTAAATGAATGATTTCTTTAATTTTAAATAGTTACAATTTTAGAGTTCCAAATTTCCATGTTGAACGCAAAATTTTCAATTTTTTTGTTTCGTCAGTTTCAATTTTGCAGTTACAATGTATTTGGTTATATTTTAAAAATAGATAACAATTTGAAAAAAATTTATTTCCGAACGATTAAAATTTACTAAAAATATTCCCAGCTTTAAATAAAGTTCGGATTCATTTGATTTTTAACATTATGTGGTAGTAATCTTTAAAGTTTCAATATTTACAAGTTCAGGGTTCGGACGTTCTTCAAAGATTAAAAATAGTGTTTATAGTAGCATACATATTGGAAAACAGTCGCAATAGTATATTGTGCTACAAGTGCGGAAAGTAGGCAGTTCCAGACGAGTGTGAAGTTTGCTGTACGAGCCAGAGGCGAGCCGAAGGCGAGCTGTAAACGAGCCGAAGACAAGCCGGAAACGACCCGAAGATGAGCCGATGGCAAGTACTGTAAACTTCACAAGAGTTGCAACTGTCTACTTTCAGCACCTGTTGCACACGATATTTTTTGTAACAAATGCAGGAAATTTTCGATTTGAGAAACAATAAGGATAATTTTTTTTGGAAATTTATGGTAATTTTTGGAAATTTATGGTAAAATTACCAAAAATTTCCAGTGAATATGTATATTACCGAAAATTCCCAGAAATTCAAGGTATCGAAAGCTTTTTGGAAAAAATCCGAAAATTTCAAAAATTTCCGGAAATTTATGAAAAGTTGCTAAATTATCGGAAATTTCTGGTCTCTAAAGCTTTTTGGAAAGATTCCAAAAATTTCCGGAAATTTATGGAAAATTGCTAAATTTCCGGTTATTTATGAAAAATTGCTAAATTACCGGAAATTTCAGGTAGCCAAAGCTTTTTGGAAACAATTTGAAAATTTGCTAAATTTCCGGAAATTTATGGAGAATTGCTAAATTTCCCAAGTTCCCGGAAATTTATGGAAAATTGCTAAATTTCCCAAGTTTCCGGAAATTTATGGAAAATTGATAAATTTTCGGAAATTTCAGGTATCCAGAAATTTCTGAAATTTTCGGTAATTTATGGTAATTTATGGTAATTTATCAGTCATTTATGGTAACTTATCACTTCGAGTCTGTCCAATCACTATTCACTACTCACAATCAGTCTCTCAATCGCAAATCATAATGAAGTGAGGTTATTATTTCGGCAGTCTTAGAAAGTAAATCAGAATCGAAATGCGCAAGCGCAACAGCAAGAAAAAGTAATCTGGCTGGAAGTGCGCAAGCGCAACAGCTAGAAAAAGTAATCTGGCTCAAAGAGCGCAAGCGCAGCAGCTAGAAAAAGTCTTTTTATAACTGCTTTTTACCACGGCTTTGGAATTGGTCACTTCCCGCACGCAATACATGCCTCGAAAAGCGAACATTTCGTGCGTGCGTTACCAAAAACTTATTAAGATTAGTGGCATATCATTGAAATCGCCAAAGAACGTAGATTTCTAATATAATATCTCCAAATTACCCCCTGATGGCAAGGGTCGGCAACAGCGTCTGGCGATCCGCCAGCTGCATGATAGAAAATTGATCAGACAGGTTAGAGCGACCACGTAGACGACGATCAAATGGGCTTCGCCCGAGTAGATGAACCACGTAGAAGGCGATCAAATGGGTATCGCCCGAGCAGAGCAAGCAGGTAGACGGCGACCAAATGGGCATTGCCCAATAAAAATTTCTCCATCAAAATATTGATCAGTCAGGGATGATTGATTTCAGAAGATAACGAAGTTCACCGTACCCCTTGAAGTAACACGTGTGTCATTTTTTGACCCACAGTAGGAAACCACCGTTTAATTGGTATTTGGGTGGTGTTTTGGGTGAAGCCATCTTTACATTACGTTTAGGAAGACTCTAAATTGTAACCACATGATAACTCGGTCTTTAAAATGAATAGTACACTGTCATAAATAAATCTTCAGAAATGACCGTTTTATTACTATTTTTAAGTTTACAGGAGAAATTCCTCAGTCTTTCATCAAACATCATTAAGACAAGTAAGTACAACAAAGTAAGACGGTTTTTCTTTGTAAAAATATTAAACAAGAGTCAAAACATACTGTTTAAATGAGAAATAATAGTATTTTTGCTTTTACAGACAAATAAGGTAAGTACACAGTATCTCTAAAAGATTCCATAATGTAGCATGTGGCTAAAATGCTTTGCGTGTTTTCTTGCTTATTGATATTAAGGAACAAAAACATATAAGAACAAACAAATTCACTCTAGATTTATAAATATTTGAAAATATTTAGGACCAAAGGAGTTGACACAATTGTCCAAGCTGGGATGGTCTCATAGTTCAGACATTTGACAAGAGTTTCGGCTTGGCACCTTTTGCACACATACTTGTTGCACTTGAAACATACCCTTGATGTTTTATTATATAATCTAACATTACGTGAATAACGTCGAGGCAGGCTCAGAAACAAATTAGAGTTTCCAAACCGGTGAAATTGATATCAAATTGCGGTAAACTGTGTATGGGTCAAAAATGACCCACGTGATTCAAATTTTTCATACTTCTAAGTGGGCTAGAAAGACGAAATTTCCATAAGTTGTACAACGCCATAACACACTAAAACTTGGGGTATCAAATTGTTGCAGCTATTTTGATCTAGAATTTTAGCTCAATATGATTCGCTTTAGAGGATCAAATGAAAATTAGGGAGAACAACTTCAAGGCGTATTAGCATCAGTATACAAAACAGAATGAAGTTGACGATTTTCAAAAAACATTCCTTTCTGCCAAATTCAAGTTCTGCAAATCGATAATCGATCCTTGATCGAGATTTTCTGACATTTGTCAACAAACCTCCACAACCTCAGTAATCATAAATTTGAATCAACGGAGCTGAGTAAATGATTTTTTTTTTAAATTAATTAACAATTTAATAATAAACGATCATCAAAAATTGCTCAATATTCAAGTAAGAGGTTTGAATAATTTTATAATGTGTAGAGTAGTTGAAATTTTATGACAGGTGATTGATCTTGAAATTTGAATCAAGTTGATCATGAATATATACTGTTAGAAAAATCTGTATGAGATTTAATATACATGCACCGAAAAAACGATATTCTAATTTTAATAATTTCCCACTAAGTTCAAGAATATTTGCAACCTAAATAGGCGCCAAGAATATGTTCCTAATGTACGATGGAGGCCCTCTTACCTTAAGAATATATATGCTTGTCTAATTGTGAGAATTCCCCACTAATTTTAAGAATAGTTGCATCCGAAATCTGTCGCAGTGATTGTATAATAAGTGACGAGCTCGAAGAAATGCAACAAATTCTGAGGATAAATCGCATGTGCACATCTCTAACTCTATCTCTTTTGCTTCGCAGAGAACGTTAAACTGAGAAAAGTTCGATGTCCCACGCCAACGAATAAATAATGTAGAGAGGTTATGTCTCGGTGTGGTACAACGGTATTCAACCTCACTGTCACATTAGACCTTTCTCACTCTAACTTTTTCTGTAAAGAGAAGCAGATGGACGTGCACACGCGGTTTATCCTTAGAATTGGTTGCATTTCTTCGAGCTTGTCACTTATTACGAATTCAAAAAACTGATCGAAAATCACGTCTCACAAAACATTACAAGAAATGACTGAACAGAGCAAGGCGCATTTCGTCCTTTGGTTAGAAGATACTCTTAAATTGAGAATTTCGCTCACTTCATTAAGAATATTACTAAGAATATGCGTGTAAGAATATGACACTCTTAATATTAGAATATCGTTTTTTCGGTGTGTGTGTGAAGCAAATATGCACTACCGCTACTGAAATGTAACATACATGGGTGTAGTGAATTTAATATACATGTGTATTAAATTTAATATACAGGTCGGTATAGCAGTGTGCATGAAAATTCAAAGTGCTTTCATTTCTTTAAATCTTGTCAAATATTCGCAATTAAATTAATAATCTAGAATTCGTCGACTGAATTGTTATTTATAATGAAAGTGCGACGTACGGGTGGAACTTTTTCCAAAATCCAGTCATATTTTTGAATAACTGGAAGAAGGTATCATGTTTTATTATTTAGAGTCGAAAATCCATGTTGAACTTATTTTGAATTTGTGTAAAATGGAATTATCTGATTTTTCTTGTAAGTGATTAACATGAATGTATATGAAATTTAATATACACGCTCTTAATGGCGATTTCATATGATTGATATATTAATTTTAATACACATGGGTATATTAAATTTCATATTATTTTTAACAGTGTAGGTATTAAAACGTTGCATCCTTTCGATCCATTTGCCGCATCAACTTGATACCTGGTAGTTTTGTGTGAAATTATTAAAAGTCACGGGAGCGTTTGGTCCTCCGATGATTATAGACGGGGGTGCGGCCCTCGACAAACCCTCGGGGGTTAAAAATGACACACGTAGAACTTCTAGTATTAAGAAAATTGTACATTGTGCTCTATAAACTTCTATTATAAAGATGATACGTTTGAGGAAATCCTAATCCGGGAATCATGTGAACAGGAATTAGATAACGTTATTACCTAAACAAAGGACGTAGCTTTCGAATCTAATATTTCTAAGTTACCCCCTCCTGCAGGGGTCGGCGACAGTATCTGGCGATCAGTGATGCAGATGATGTAAAAATATTCTTGCCAATTGCGAATCTAAATTCTTGTATAAGTCTCCAAGCTAATCTCAATGTTTTTAACAATTGGTGTAAAATGAATAATTTGAGTTTAAATCCATCAAAATGCAAGATACTCTTTTTCTCGAACAAAAATGTAGTGTTGCACCACAGGTACTCTATTGATGGCATCGACCTTGAAAGATTTGAAGTGTACAGGGATCTACACTGTTAGAAATGTTTGCAATTTTAGTATACACGGGCAAATTAAATATCCTATACGTTTACTAAATTCATTACACTATGTAATTTTAGTATACTTATGTATATACTAAATTTCTTTTATGAAGTTATATGCATACTGGATTTATTAAGTGTACAATAAGTTTCTTTCACGTATAGGAATTTTATAGTTTCTGTATACTAAAATTCATATACGTGTTTAATATATTCAGCTGCGCAACCGCGTTCCGATTTACGCGAGTCGGGCAACGTGACCGGTGGCAGATTCGATGCCACTGCATTTGTTTGAGTTCTCTGTAATGCTACAAGATTCGGATTCTTTCTGCCAGGATTTGCGCGAAGTCTTCTCTTTGAAAGTCAATTTATCAACGTATGTGTAGCTTAACGATATGACTACTTGCAAATTAAAACTTTGTTCTTCAATTTCATGTTTCATCTGATCGTGTTTACAGGCGATGAAGATGGAACCCACGTGAAACTGAACGCGCATACTAAATTTAGTATATGCGTATACTGAATTTCGTATACATGTATACTGAATTTAGTGTACGCATATACTAAATTTCATGTACGTGCATACTAAATTCATTATATGCATATACTAAATTTACTGTACGCTGGTATACTAAATTTAATTTCACGTTGTGCATTCTTGCTTCCATTGCATGTATACTAAATCTAGTACAGATTTTTCTAACAATGTAGGAATTCTCTTTGATAGTAGGATGACCTTTCAGAACTACATAGGCGAAATAGTAGCTAGTGCGAATAAAACTCTCGGTTTTTTAATGAGGGCATGTAAACATTTTAAAACGATAACTCCGCTAATGAGGCTCTTTTGTTCATTAGGTAGATCCAAGCTTGAATATGCGTCTGTCGTATGGGCACCACAAACAATGAATCAAATAAATTCAATTGAGAGATGCCAAAGGCGATTTAAAAAATATTTAGCATGGAAAGAGGATAATGTCTATCCTTCCTATCTATCCTATCTATTCCTATCTATTCCTGTCTATCATCAGGCCCTACGAAATAGATTTCAGTTTTGGTCACTTGAAGACAGACGCACATTTTCAATTATTACAACACTCTTTAAAATCACTTGTGGACTAATTTAGTGCCCAGAATTTCTGGAACTCTTATACCTTTACATGCGCTGAAATACTGTATTAGAGATTCGGCAATGTTTTACCCCAAAAGGAACCAGCCTCGTAACTCTCCGCTTTTTAACATTTGCAGTAATACTAATATGCTTGTTCTTGAATCAGTTAACAATAATGTTGATCTTTTCTTTATGTGACTTGAAGAATTCACTAGTGCTGTTCATAAATTCATTGTAAGCACGAACATACTATAAAAGCTTGTAAAAGCCTGCCTGCGTGCTAACGCTATGTATATTTACATTTTGTAGCCCCATCATTGGTTCTCTGATATGTTGGGCTAACTGATTTTCAAATAAATAAATAAATAAATAAATAATTGAGGAGAATTTGGAGAGAGGGAATAGAGCCACCACATAGATGGCGATCAAATGGGCATCGCCCGGGCACAGAAAGCAGGTAGACGGCTACCAAATGAGCATCGCCCACCCAATCTTTCTGTATCGAAATATTGATCAGTCAGGGATGATTCATTTCAGGTAATAAAATGATTTACTTCTGTCAACTGACTAGGTGAAGAAAATTGTACATTGTGCTCTATGAACTTTTATTTTCTATGAAGACGATACATTTGAGGAAATCCTAATCCGGGAATCATGTCAATAGGAATTAAATGGCGTTATTACCTGCACTCATCCTGTATGCGTAGCACATGTATGTGCGCATCTTCCGTACACATGTGAAGCATAGATACTGAGGGATTCTTTGCTTGAAGGGAGAAGGAACGTGCGCGTACGGCAGCAATGTTTGTTCAGCCGCAACTTCTCTAAATCTTTTGTGATGAGGAGGGTTGTGGTTGTCCCGTACGCGGCCGCGGTTCCATATGTGCATGCCCGAGTAACTAAAAGTACGAGCGATAAGTACTCGCATATGTCCAGTAATGAGAGGATGAACTTACATTTTTCATATTTATCGCCTGCCGCTAACTTATAATAACATAAAAGCAATTCTACATTTGTAAATTGTATTTTATAGGTCCTTATGTTCAATCTTGTCAACAAACATCATTTTTAACTGTCCCTAAACTCCTAAAATACCGTGCATAAATTACGTAAAGTTTTTTTTTCTACAATTTTGAAGAAAAAGAGTTGCATTTTGAGCACAGAAAGGACGTCAGAATGTACTGAAACAAAATTGACTCATAACACTGCCCCACGTGACTCGCGTGGATTGAGTATGCATTTGAGCAAACTCCACGGAATTTGAAAGAGCAAGACTTGTACTTTGAAATGCTTTTCATAGTTTTTTAAGAAGAGCAAAAATTGGCGTTGCCACATAACCTCAAATATGTAAAAAAACAGTGTTTTTCGCACTTTTAGGTAATGATATCTCAAAAATCTGCGCTAGGATCGCATTTTCATGGCCAGATTCGATTTCAGCCACCCAAAAACTGCGCGAAGTGACTATGTATACTCAATCTACGCACGTCACGTCGGGTAGTGATAATTGCCCGTGGAAAAATTGCCTAATTTGAACCTGATTCCCGACGTGGCCCGATCGGGTTAGTGCAATACGGCCCTGATCGTGGCTACTGTTGTGGTTCTGGTCGGGCCCACATCGGGCTACCTTTTGTAAATCAGAGTAAGTTTAAAAATTATATTAAATTAAACTTAAAATCACTCCCTGTCTTAATTAGCGAATATTCAAATAATTTTCATTTTAGTGACTAATCTAAAGTTAATTAGTTGAATTTAATTTCTCATATGCAAAGAATATAAGAAACAAGAAAAAACTAAAAAAAGCTTTAATTCATTTGAACAAAATGTCTAAAAATGTATGTTTACGGACGAAATAAATTATTTAATAAATATACAATCATCAAGTTAGCATTAATTATTATCATATGTATTTTTTTAAATCCATTTAGAGTTTATACTTATTTAGATTTGATTTTGCCGCGCTAATCTCGAATGTATTCGATTAGTCTCCCGTTTCATTATTTGGCAACGAACGGACGGAAGGAAGACAACTTTGTAAAAGTGACGAACAGTAAACAGATAAACCGATAAACTCATGTGGATAAATCGCTTTAAATAATTCTTGATTCACCTCGTTAATAATATACGCAAAGTTTTCAGATAGTGGTGAGGTGTTCATATCAAAGTAGAATTATCCACTGGAATTGTCCAGCTCTCAAATATTCCCGAAAGTAAACTTCGAGAAAGCATCGACATTTTGAAGATCATTTATTGTTCGTCTTTGCGTAAAAATTTTAAATAGATTGAGACTTGGGATCCAGAATTGGGACCAATTGTACATGAAAATCCCACTCTTCTTTTTAGTATGATATAGAAGTACGTATAGACCTAATGCTGTAATTTTTTGGCATCATAACCTCACCTTTTTATTCCTTGCACCACGTGCCAAAAAAATTTGCAGTCAAATGGTAAAATTTTTAAACAAAAAAGATTATATTTTAATCAAATTTCAGAATTGTCAGGAAGAAAAACAAATTTTTCAGAAAGCAGTTGATTTTTCATCAAAAAAGTTAAATTACAACCGAAAAAGCTGACTTTTCTACCATGAGTGCTGAATTTTCAACAAAGAAGTAAAATTTTCAAGCTGAAAAGTCTAATATTTTATGAAACAGTGATTAAAAATAATTGAACGTGTAGTTTATATAAATAACACGAGAACTCCAGATCAATCTAAAACATCTATACATAACACCTACATACCCATCCACCCTATACCCATATACCCATATACCTATTTCACTACTTTCCAACCGAACAAGTCACGCCTACCCCGCAAGGGAAAAGGCTTAATGGTATAATAATAATAATAATAATAATAACAAAAAAGATAATTTTTCAATATAAAAGATACATTTCCAACAAGCTAGTTGAATTATCAACCAGAATGTTGACGTGTCAACAAACATCAGTTGAATTGTACAAAAAATACGAATTTTCAATAAAATAGTTGAATCTTCAACCAAAGCAGATTCACTTTTAACCAAGCAGTTTCATTTTCAACCAGAAAATATTAAATTTCTACTGAATGAATTTTGAAATAAAAAAGTCGACTTTTCAACGAAATGGTTAAATTTTCAGCCAAAACAGATTTTTTCAATAAAATAGTTGCATTTTCTACCAAAAAAGATTGAACTTCTATCAATAGAGAATAATTTTCCACTACAAAAGTCGAATTTTCAGTCAATAAAGAATCATTTTCAAAAAGATCTAGTTAAAGGACATCTTTGCTGTCTTTTTGGAAGATATCGTTTTAAATTGGGCCAAGTATCGTAATTGTAAATACAATAAAAAATTCTACTTGCCAATTAGAAAACATCTATTTCTATCAAAACTAGAATAGTTCAATTTTCATAAAAATAATTTTATGAGAAAGAATTTTCTACAAACGAGTTAATGTTTTCTAAATACTTGCATTTTTAAGCAAAAAGGCGAATTTTCTAAAAAAAATTTGAATTTTTTGACGGAAAATATTAATTTTAAATACAATTTTTTTTTTTCGAAGAATTGGTTCAACTTTCAACCAAGGAGTTCAATTTTCAAGTTGAAAAAATTAATTTCCAACAAAAAATATAATAATTGATATTTCAACCGATAGAAATATTTTAATTTTTAATCAAAAACGGTCTCAACTTAATAGTTAAATTTTCAATCATGAGGATTAATTTTCTACATCAAAAGTCGAATTTTTAACAGAATACATGAATGTTCAAACGAATTATTCAAATATTCAACTAAAAAAAAATGTCAACCATAAATGGAACATTTGAATTTTTAGTTAAAAGGAATTAATTTTAGAACAGTAAAAAAACGAATTTATGGACGAAATAGTTCAATTTGAAACCGAAGAAATTAATTTTTAACTGAAAAATAAATTTTTACCAAGTACTCTCACTTTCGATCAAATAGATAAGTTTCTACGAAGTTGTTGAATATTGAAATACGAATTTTCTAGAATAAAACTTGAATTTTTAACCCGGTAATATGACTTCTAACAAAAACAAAATAATTTTAAACAGAGCAGTTCAATTTTCAACCGAAGAGATGAATTATCAGTTTCAATTATTAATCTTCA
Organism: Andricus quercusramuli; assembly: GCA_932178445.1. Classification (NCBI taxonomy): domain Eukaryota; kingdom Metazoa; phylum Arthropoda; class Insecta; order Hymenoptera; family Cynipidae; genus Andricus; species Andricus quercusramuli. The sequence goes on along the minus strand of CAKNXH010059225.1, from coordinate 10,519 downwards.
ACCAGTAAAATGAATTTAAATTTTCAGTTAAAAAAAAAATAATTTTTGTACAAGGAAAAAACGAATCATCAACAATATAGTTCAATTCCAAACCAAAGGAATTAATTTGTAACTAAACAAAAATTTTCACAAAGTAGTTTCACTTCGGACCAAATACTTGACTTTCTATCAAATTGTTCATTTTTGAGCCAATAATACGAATTTTCTACACAAAAAGTTGAATTTTCAACCAAATTTAATTTTTAACCGAAAAAGATTGATTTTCGACTAGACAGTTTACATTTTTAACCAAAGGGGTGATTTTTTAACCAAAATTAAACTGAACTTTCAACAAAATGATTATATTTTGAACCAAAAACGATGGATTCTCAACTATAAAATAAATCGTAGACTTTTTAACTGAAAATAATGAACTTTCAACGAAAAATAGTTGGCTTTTCTCATTGGGTTTTATTAATTCAGTCATCTAAGTGGGGAAAAAAGGGCAAATACTGTGAAGGCTACGATATATGAACGGGAATTTTGATAATTTATAGACTAAAAAATAATAGTTTGAATAGAAATTGAAATTTATTTTTAGTACTTTAAAAATATTAGGCCAGGAAATAAGACATTTCATTTCAAAATAAATTGTCGGTTTACGCAACATTTTAGACCCTGAAGAAATTATAAAATATTTGCTTTGTAAAAATAAATACCTATTTTTATCAACAGATTTTATTTTTTAACTTTACAAAATCTTAGTAACAATTTAGAGTAACTTATGCACGGCCCTTAATATGTAAATTAAAATTTTTCTATACTTCATATCTCCATAATTTAGAAGATTGCAGATTTTTTTTAATTAAAAAAAAAAGACAAAATTTTAGTCTCAAATTTCTCAGTTAATAACCCTTCTATAGAATTTGCTGAAGCAACAGACGAACTCTTCACACTCGAGTTCGTCATCTTCATCATCGCTATAGTTCGTCACCTCGTCAGAACCGTTTAGCCTCTATTTCGTTTGGTCGAAACACAGATCGACTGTCTAAAAGACACGAAGCAAGGGCCAAGACAAACCTTAAATGCTTGCTAACCAAACATTTGAAATTAGCCGCGTTACTCTACCACGAAAACCACAACTTTCACCGTTTTACTTCTCACTATGGCAATTTCTACTTCCGTTGCACTTTCATTCACGTGCGGGATACACTTTCGGAACAAACGCCCAAACTGTTTAATTTCTTGCTCTTTTTAAAAGTAAATATTAACCTAAAAATTGTAAAACGTATAAAGAAAAATCAAGCCCCTCTCATTCCTCACAGTTTTAAATCATCACCCCCTTTGATGAATTTCCAGTCACCCATCACCCCTCTCACCACTACCCTTCATCTTTCCTCCAAAACCATTCCTCATCAACCTCACAACCCCTCTCAAAGCTTTCATACACTCCACCTCCACCACATGTATTTTCCATTCACTTATCATCACCAGCCCCTTCCTTCAACACCCCTTCTTCACACTTGCATCAATTTTCCCGTCATCCATGAATCTCCCCGAGCCTTCATTCCTACCTGATCCCATCAATCCAATGTTCCAACTTTCTAGTCACTGCTCACCCCCCTCACCACCACCCTTCACCTTTCCACTACAATCATTCCTTATCATCAACCCTACAACCCCTCTTTAAGCTTTCATATATTCCACCTCCACCTCCGCATTTGAATCCACCTCCACATCCACCTCAACCTCATGCTCCAGCACCAACTCCACGTCCACCACATGTTTGTTAAATTCACTTATCATCACCATCCTTTCTCACAAAAACCCCTTCTTCACACTTTCATAAATTTACTCTTCACCAGTGAATTTCCCCTCCACCCTCATGCCTATCTGATTTCATCAATCCAATTTTCCAACTTTCCAGTCACTCAACACCCCCCTCCCCACTATCCTTCACCTTTTCTATACAATCATTCCTCATCATTAACCCCACAACCCTTCTTCAAGCTTTCATACACTCCACCTCTTCCACCGCAGCTTCTGAATCCACCTCTGAAGCCACCTGCGCATCCACCTCTACATCTACCTCAACTTCATGCTCCATCACCCACTCCACATCCACCACATGTTTGTTAAATTCACTTATCATCATCATCCCTTTCTCGACAACACCCCTTCTTCACACTTTCATCATTTTACTCTTCACCAGTGAATTTTCCCTTCACCCTCATGCCCATCTGATTTCATCAATCCAATTTTCCAACTTTCCAGTCACTCAACACACCCCTCCCCACTATCCTTCACCTTTCCTCTACAATCATTCCTCATCATTAACCCCACAACCCTTCTTCAAGCTTTCATACACTCCACCTCCTCCACCGCAGCTTCTGAATCCACCTCTGAATCCACCTGCGCATCCACCTCCACATCTACCTCAACCTCATGCTCCACCACCCACTCCA
>CAKNXH010059224.1:0-25131 GCA_932178445.1 Andricus quercusramuli | reverse complement strand
CCCCCCCCCCCCTCCCCCGATCATCGTAGCCAAGTTCTGCAGACAAGAAATACGGGATGAATTTATAGAGAGACGCAAGATTAAGAGAGACTTTTCTACCTCAAACATTGGATGGGCAGACAATGAGAAACGATTTATCTACCTTCGCGAGGCGCTCACTCCATTCAATCGGAAAATTTATGCCATTGCTCTTGGTCTTCGCAGAGAAGGAAAGATCAAATACCTTTGGATTTCCGGCGGAAGAATTTTCTGTCGAAAGAGTGACGGTTCGCCTAGAATATGTATACCTGTCAAACATACAATCTATTGAAACACTGCAATAGTAACCACTGTCTAACTCCATTATGTATTTGATTTTCCTCTTACCAACCTTAGATCTACTCTATTTGAATCGCTACTTATATATTGGTAAATATATGTCTTTAATTATTGCTCTTTACCTTCTATTAACTTTGATTACTTCGATACTTTTAAATTTCTCACATTGTACCTATCTAAATTTTCAAAATAAGGTTGCTCGATTATGTATTTTGTTCTTAGTACGCAACTTTTTTCTTTTCTCTTGCTATATACCTGTTCATTGCATGCTGGCTGCTCTACAGATTGTATATTCTGAACATGAAAATCAACTTGAAATCTCATTTTGTGTGTATCACTGCGTTAATTCAGTTTCGCACCGCCACTGCAAACTTACCCTTTTTATGCACTATTTCTATATATTAAGTATAATAGCACCTGCGGAATTAATAACTTTTACTTTGTTTTGCGCCTTTTTCACTTTTTGCAAATGTAATCATGGTAACTGGATTCTGTTGGTTCTTAGTCTCTTTCACTTTAACTTTATGAAAAGGATCTTTCAACTTTTTACGTATCTCAGACACATTTACGTTCTTATATACTTGAACTTTACCTATCACTTTTTAAATGGAAACCTTAAATATTTGTCACGTTAATGCATAGTCCTTACCTGCCCATTACCATGAATTCACACATTACTTTAGGTCTTGTTCCTATCATATCATAGCCGTATCTGAGACCTGGCTAACTCCTAACATACCCTCGAGCCTCGTAGCACTTGACCATTACACACTTTTCCGTAGGGATAGTGATGAGAGAAGAGGGGGTGGGGTCTGTCTTTACATTCATAACAGTTTGAAGGGTGTGCAGGCGGGAGTGAGTCCTTTTGCAAATTACACGTCTGCAGAATACCTTTTTATCAAGGTATCGTCGCCTCATGATAGTGTGTTGGTCGGTGTAATCTACAAACCTCCTAATGCTTCCTACTGTAGGGAATTTGAGACTGACATTTTGGATCTTATACCTAATTATAATAACATTATCCTCACTGGTGACCTAAACACAAATCTTAATGCCACCAACAATTTAACTCACTATTTAAAATCAGTAGTGTTCTCCGCCGGACTATCTATAGTTCCACATAATGCTACCCACCACACTGTTCCTTTCAGTACATGGATTGATATAATGCTTGTCGACGATTTGGACAAGGTTCTCTCTTCCACTTAACACTCAATCTCATTCCTCTCAAACCATGACCTTATCAGCATCCAATATTTGTTCTCCTTTAACCCCTCTTCTAGTATAACCCCTCTGTCTATACGCAATCTCAAAAATATAAATGAAGCTGAATTTCTTGAACATCTGTCCACCTATGACTGGAAATGCATTTTTACTGAAAGGGATATCAATAGGAAGTTGATTCGCTTAAGCACATTTTTAACCTCAGCCTTTGATAAATTTGCGCCTCTCCATATCCTGCAAGCCAAAAAGAAGTTTACTCCCTGGATCACTTCTGCTATCAAAGATCTGATGAAAGAAAGGGAGAAAAAACGTAGATTGGCCAAAAGAACAAAAAGTAGTATAATTCAAGCTGAATTTCGTAAATTGAGAAACTTAGTGCAAACCAAAATTAGGGATTCTTACAATCAATTTAATTACAACTCTATCAAAAATAGGAATAAAAATAAAAACATCTGGCTTCTCTTAAAACGGCTTGGACTTATTCCCCCTAAGCACTTGTCAGCTGATAACAACTTCTCTCCTGCCGACCTTCTAACAGCCTTTACTACAAAGCCCACACCCCCTGTAAATGTCACTCCTTCTACGTCCACAGTTACCCCTGAATTTGATGAAACCAAGTTATTCTTTTCTGATATATCACAAGAAACCCTAGTAACAAAACTTTTCGAGGTAAAATCGAATGCTCAGGGTTCTGATGGCATTTCTATGAAAATGATTCGCCTTGCATTGCCAGTCGTTGGCCCTATTCTCTTGCACATCTATAACGCATCTCTCCAGGTGGGTATATTTCCTCATAACTGGAAAGAGGCGATTATTCGCCCTATTCCTAAAATATCTAACCCTACATCTCCTAAAGACTTCCGTCCTATATCCATCCTTAGTGCCTTGTCTAAACCTTTCGAGCGTATCGTTCATCAGCAACTTACGGCACACCTTGAAATTAACAACTTAATGGACCCAATGCAATCCGGGTTTCGTGGAAAGCATCCCAGATAACAATCGTGCGTCTCACATCACCCGCATTGTGTGATTATCATGCTGTGCGTGCGTGAGAGGGTTCATTTCGCCATCACGGGATGATAGTCACGTAGCTGCGAGCGTTATGACACGCATTTCGCTATCATATATGCCTTCACGAAATGCGTGCAAAATACAACGCACGTGTGAAGGCATCATACAGAAAACAATATTAATAGTATATATTATTGATTATTCAGGGTTTCGTAGCCCCCCCCCCCCTGGCAAAAGAGTAGAAACGCCAACATTTTTTTTTAATAATTTTTTTTCCAACAAATTTTTTTGTTCACAAATTTTTTTTCACATTTTTTTTCAAAATTTGTGTTTCAAAAAATTTTGTTCACAAAATTTTTTTTCAAACATTTTTTTCACAAGATTTTTTTTTTTAAATTTATTTCCACAAAATTTTGTTTAAAACATTTTTTTGCACAACATTTTTTTTCAGCACATTTTTCTTCAAAAAAATTTAAAAGAAAATTTTTTGTCAACAAATTTTTTTATATTTTTTTTCCAAAAAAATGTCTCTGCTCCACTCTATGCAATATAAAATTAGTATTTTTCGTTACCACCTCCTAACAAGTTTTTCGGACGGGCGTTGCAAAAAATAGCGTGTAATACGCACTTGTTTCACAAATAACTGTTTCTTTAAAAAATTTTGTCTCAATTCAGAAAATAGTTTTTTCAATATTTTAAATAATACTTAATGAACCTATTAATAGGCTACAAGACCCTTTTTGAGAACTTTCATATGGGCACATGAAAGCTCAAAAGTATTAATTAAATGGAATCTGAACTTCTATTATTATGTAGTAATGAGTAATTATTATATCATAATATTATATTATGTAATACATACATAAGTATAAAGAAGATTTGTATTTTGTATATTATTAGAATTATTATCTTTTGTGATAAGGATATATTACTAAGTGCGTTTACGAATTTGAATGTAGCGCGCGCTCAACAAAATGAATAGGTAGTCAAATGGTGGCAGATCGGAGGCTGTTTGACCAACGAAGTTGAACGTTTCCCCCACCCGTGCACAACACCAGCTGACATGTTGACAATCTAAGCTGCATTACAAGAAAGGAGTTCGCCTTTTAATTAGCATTCTATGTTTGTTGTTCGTTCATTGTTTGAATAAGTTTTTTAAAACAAATACAGCATTTATTAAGAAGAAAAAACTTACAAATACGTTTTGGAAAGCTTGTACCAAGGCAAGACTTTTTTCCGTTTACACTTATTTTGTACAATTAACCATTCTCAAGTTTTAGCGTTATAAATAATTCTGTTTGTACTAAAACTTACATATTTGCAGATAGATATATCAGTAAAAAAATTGAGAAAAGGCATTTAAGAAAAAGGGTTTTAACAACTATTCGTGCAATATTTATATATTGTTGTTAAAAATACCGGGGTTTAAATTTGTTCATGAACAAAAGTTTTATTTCGATCGGAATTTTTTTTTCTTTTTCAGTACGTGTCTTGAAAATCAATTTGCCTTTTTTCGAATATTTTAAGTCAGATAAGTGCTGAGATATCTCTTTGGAAATATGTCAATTTTAATGCAAATATAATTGTTCATAGCACTATAATAATTTGAGAACGATGAATTCTACAAAAAAATAGTGTAAGCGGAAAAAAGTCGACTTGTCTTGGTTCAAACTTTCCAAAACATATTTTACAAAAAAATTTGTTTATAAATACTGTATTTATTGAAAAATCTTGTTTAAAGAATGATCGACCAACTTTTCGAAAATGCAATCACTTTTTGTTATTAGTTCTCTGATTAAAATTTAAAAAAAAATTATTTGATCTTCTTTTCTTACTTAATAATAAAATATTTATATAAATATAAATAATTTTATATTTATATGAATATTTTATTATTCTCTTATTATTATTTATTATTATTCATGATTCTATTATTTCTAATGAAAAATCACAATGTTCATGCGATATCGCACGCACGTCATGATGATCATAACATGCGTGCGATATGAACCTCAATTGATGACACATATGCGTGCGTATTCGCACGCATATGTGCGGATCGATCCGCATATATGCGTGCGATTGCGCCATCATTTTGCAAGCATTTTGTTATCTGGGATAGTACATTTACAGCATCACTTAAATTTACTTCTGACATTAAACTTGCAATAGACAAAAGAGAGATTACGGTTGTTGTTCTTTTCGACTTTTCTAAGGCATTTGATACAGTTAATCATAAACTACTATTGGCCAGGCCTAAATCGCTACACCTCTCTAATATTGTGGTTAAATGGTTTGAATCCTATCTTAGTAACCGCTCTGAAAGAGTACAGCTCAGCAATGGCGAGCGGTCTGAATGTGTGGAGGTTAGGAGTAGTGTTCCTCAGGGGTCCTCTCTTGCGCCCACTCTCTTTAGTATTTATACCTCTGAACTTGGTAGAGAGCTTTGTTACTGCAACTACCATAAATGTGATGATGACTTTAAGCTTTACCTCTCCGGACCTATTGCTACTCTTAAAAGCTTACTCCGAAAGGTACAGGAGGATATCAATGTGGTGGTGCAGTGGTCCTCGACAAGTGGCCTCACTCTTAACCCTGCTAAAACTATGGCTATAATCATAGGCCCTTCTTCCTCTCCATCACTTGAAACAATTGCCACCCTACTTCCGCTTTTGATTGAGGGGCGTATCATCCCGTTTGTTGACTCTGCAAAAGATTTAGGATTTGAATTTAGGATTTAGGATTTATTTACAATCGTTCTCTCACTTGGAAAGAACAAGCTTCAGATATTTCGAGGAAAACATTTCGAGTCCTCCAACAGCTTAACAGAAATAAAGAATCACTTCCAATTCCTACTCGTATCCTCCTATTTAAAAGCCTCATACTTCCTTTCTTCGACTACGGCTGCGTGCTATATGATGATGTTACTGATGAGCTGAATGCCAGACTTGAGCGTGCGCTTAATGCTTGCATTCGGTTCATCTATAACATCCCTAAAAGTGAACATATTACTCAATACAGAGAAAGAGCAGGACTTCTAAACGTCGCCAAGAGAAGACAATTTCATATGGGTAACTTGCTTTATAGTATATTTACTAATCAAGTCCCGCGCTATCTGTTTAATCTCTTCCATTTTATTGACAAAGATCAACCGACACATTCCAAACTCCGTGAAAGGAAAAAAGTACTACAAATTCTACCACACCGCACGTGTAAAATGCAAAGGTCTTTTATGATTTGTGGTGCCCGTCTTTAGAACAAAATACCTTTTACAATTAGAAATGCACCGTCACAATATCACTTTAGAAAACTTCTTTTTGCTTACTTATTAAACACCTCAAATTCTACCCTCGAAATCACTCATTGGTAATACTTAAGCCCATCGTTAATAGTGAGATATATTAACCCTTTGCATGTATCTATTTTCTTCATAAGTTGAACTTACAAGTAAACCGACAAAACTGTCACTCACCAATTTTGATGAAACTTTGCAAATTTGTAGAACTGGGGAAAATAATCGACACTTAATTTCTTGTATCGGCTGAGAAACAATTCTAAGAATAGAAACCACACCTCGTATGTGACAAGCAGACGCCATATTGCATCCACCATCTTGAATTTTCTAAATTTTGACCTCAGATTTGGATCCAGCAACATGGAAAACCCCTTAAAAGCATCTCACCTTTTGAATAAGTCGACTTGTTTCAGTTGAAACATTAAGACCACCCTTCATATGCGAGAGGTAGTTTCTACCCTTAGAACTGTTTCTCAGCCGATATAAAAAAATACGTGTCGATTATTTTTCCTAGTTTTACAAATTTGCAAAGTTTCATGAAAATCGGCAAGTGACAGTTCCATAGGTTTGCTTGTTAGTACCGTTTAGCTTTCCCTGCTTCAATCCCGAATTTCATACATCTTCAGAATGTAAATTTTCCAGATTCATTGTCAAGGAGATTTTTTTGGTTCTATAATGCCTTTACATCGAATTGGTTCTTATAATTTCAACAAAAAATTCCATAAGACGGTGAAATTTTTGTACCGTGTACCTTGGTGAAAGTTTCGGAATGAAATTGAGTCCATTTGAATCCGAACAACTCGAAGTCATTCTGATCTATCACGAATGAATGCGAAATCTGTTTTCGAAAAATTACGGTAAAACTGCATAAAAGGTTGAGCACCTCCGATTTTGTTAGGATCCACACATTTTATGTATTTTTTTTCAGGTGAACACGAAACTGTGCGAAAAAAGTGTCGATGTCTTACCGTGTTCGAGATATCGAGATTTGTGCTATAAAAAATTTCGGTATTTCTCTATGTTTTTTTGAATACACTGATGTTACGTATTTTTCCACGTTAAACATAAAGTACAACTCCCCTTCCCTGAAGCATTCACATTTTAACCATGCTACCCCCCCCCCCCCCATTAAAATCATTGAAAAGATGTTGGATGTTCTGAAGTCGAAACGTCTTTAAATCGATATTGATCTCAATTCGAAGACATCCCGAATGTACGTACCCCAGAACCCTTTCCACCGATGTTTGGAGGGGGGGAAGGGGGGGTACATTTTTTGGGAGATGAGTGCTCGCGGAGCTTTATTCAGAGGTAGTCTTCCGTTTTACTCGCTTCATCAATAAAAAGAATACATCTGAAGTAATTTTTAAAGAAATAAAAAAACCGAAGATTTCGATAGAAAAATCTCGATATCTTGAAAACGGTAAGAGAGCGACACTTTTTTCGGGCAGATTCGTGTTCAGTATAAAAAAATACATAAAATATGTGAGTTTTAACAAAATCGAAGTTGATTGACCTTATATGCAGTTTTACCAAAATTACATACAATCCATGTGTTGGACTTTATTTTTCTAAAAACTAATTTATTATGCAGTATAATAAAATACGCAAGAAGCCTCAATGCCGCCTTTTTCCTTAGGTGTTAAGTTCCGAAAAAGCGTGTATCGGTGTATTTTTATCCACTGAACACGAAGCTGGCCATGAAAATAGCTGAAAATATCATTTTTAAGATCAAATCTTGAGAAAACCATGTTCTTAGAAAGAAAAACAAAGATATAATGTATATAATTTTGTGTATGTTAACTGGTATATTTTGATGCGCTGATTACTCCCCCAAAAAGTTTACCTGCCTTGTATTTTATATCCCTTTACAAACCCTTCTTATGAAGAGAGTGATTTCGGTGACACCTCCCTAATGAATTCATTTTTTGCATCAAGATATTTTTGAAGTGTGTAATGCGAGGAAAAATTCTGAGAACCCTAAAATAAATACTAATCATAGCGTTGCTATGCAAAAGCAAGATAAATGTAGAACTTTTAACCCTAAAATGATAAAAATTGACTATTTGGCTAAAAACAAGCATACAGGATCGAACATTTTTTGAAAAAGCACATACATTGCTCTAGGAACTCGTGGGGTCAGCATTGAAAAGAATATTGATAAATTTCGCTTTAAAAAAGGTCACGCCCCTAAAACTTTGAAATCACTCGTGGGGGCGATGGGTAACCATGGGATTGATCACAGAAATAATTTTGGTGATACCTCTACCTCTTTCTAACGTTTCGTGAGGGGCCGGAAGACAACCCTTTGACTAGTAGTCATAGAAATAATGATCGTCACTCCCCTGCCTCTTTCCAACGTCTCGCGGTGGGTGTGAATGACCCCTGTAAATGGTCACAGAAATAATACTTGTCACAAACCTAACCTTTTCTAACGTCTCGTGCGAAGGGGGAGGGACGAAACGGCACCCGTCTTAATGTTCACAGAAATAATGTTCGTCACATCCCGAACCCTTTTCAACGTCTCATGGGGGACAGGAAGGCACCCCTTTGACTAGTCACAGAAATAATGTTTGTCTCACCCCTAACCCTTTTCAACTATTTGGGTCGTCACACATTTACTTCCTCCCCAATTTCTAGTAGGGGGCAGGAAGGTACCCCTGTGACAGGTCACAAAAATAATGTTCGTCACACTCTTACTCCTTTCAATCGTCTCGTCGGGGCGAAAAGGCATTCGTGTGAATGGTCACAGAAATAAGATTAGTCACTTCCCTACCTCCTTTCACAGTAAAAACTCTGTGGTAAATTGTGTTGCACCTAATTTCAAGATGGGGTTCCATCTCGCTCGGAGTTTGGATACGAAACTATCTACACAAGAACTCCAATGTAAGGCCAGTTTCGGGGGTTGCCTCGCAGTGCTCGTGGCACTAAATTAGTTGTTGGAAACGTAAACAGTTAAGGCCGTATGAACCACTTCTGTTGGATTTTTCATCGGCTTTTGTCGCTCCTTCTTACTGATCCCCCATACTACCCGCTTTTATCGCTCGATACTGGTGGCGACGCATTGTTGGTACTGCTTGTCAACTGAGAAACTCTGTGGGCCAGCAGTTCTAGGAAGAACTAAATCAGTCGGCCTTACCTTGGAGTTCTTGTGTGATTTTTCTGCGTTTAACGTCTCATGGCAGAATTGAAGGTACGCCTGGGAATGGTCACAGAAATCATTTCCGTCACACAACTAACACTTTATAATATCTCTATGATTTGTCTTCTGTGATTTATCACATAAGTACTTCCAGTTACACCCCTAACCTTTTCTAATGTATTTTAGGCTGTGACGTCACCCACCAAGATGGCCGATACTGTTTTTTTGTTTTTGTAGTTTCAATGAAAAAAAAGATAAAAGATCATTTTTCTTTAAAAAAAACGTGATTTGTTATAAGTTTTCACCTGGAAAATGATATTTTCAGGTATTTACATGGCCATATTCTTACTCAGTGCATCAAAATACATTAACTAACGCTTTTTACGTTGGCGCCGCATCGGCAGTCTAGACTTTTCCAATTATTTATAACTTTATAAGTTGTTAATATATTGGAGAATTCGTTTAAATAAATTGTTTATTACAAATAACTGGTACATGCAATTAATTACTTATATTCCTCACGTATTATACGTGCATTAATTCTAATCAATGGAGAGTTTATTTAAGCAATTTGATTGTAAATAAAAAATCATATTCTTAAAATTCCTAATTTTGTCACTATATTTGCTTATACATATATTGCTTTACACCAAATTAAATTAAAAAATTGAAAAGTTTAATGACCTCGAAAATGTTATTAAGAGAATTTCTAAAAAATAAACTTTGAAATCCGATAAGAAATAGAGCCTGTAGAGTGCAAAGGATTATGAACAGTAATTTCCTTGTTTTGACCACTGTATGTATGGCGTGGCAGCGGCGAGTACTAACCTATCCTAAAAACCGGCAAAGGAAAGAAAAATACGATAATGATCTAAAAATAATATGAACCTATAAAAAATAAGAATCTTTGGTATTCCGTGCGTCCAGTTTCCTGACCAACCCAATCAGCATGCGACGCATTAGCCGCCCGTGCATAGTAAACGAATGAACACTTTATTCTAAATTTAGTTAGTTTTGTTTACTGATGTAGCACTAAAGTATTCACAAGGATTCAAACTACAGAGCTGACAAAAAATCTTATGAGTTCACTGCAAAATACTTCCCATTTTCATTGATTTTGTCCCACTATTATTATAAATATAAAACGTCAAAAAATAACTGTTTATGATAAAAGTTAAGAAACTACTATAAATAATGCAAGTTTTTACCGGTAATCCCTGAATACTTGAATATATTCAATTAGGTGTTCACCTTTCTTTTAGAATGCGTGAAATTCTTTAAATATACCTGTGCCACATTAGCCTCTGTGTTACATTATACCCTCCGCTCCTCTGACAGGAAAGAAAAATAGAGTAGGTGATATTTAAAATAGAACGGAATCGAAATAAATAGCAATCTCACACATAATTATTTAATGCCTTATACTAAATTTTTTTAATATTCATTATTTATATAATACTATTAAGTTGGTTAAATTAAAGCTAAAGGGTGAGATGATTGAATTAATATTTTGTTTGTAAATTAATTGCAGCATATTTTCACCTTATGCTATTTCATACACTGATGAGTAAAAAATTCGTGCTAAAATATGTTGTTCCTGTGCAGAAATCTGGTCTTGGCCCACAGCGCCCAGGCCTGGCAAAACTAGCCCCTGGCCTGGTGATCTAGCCTGGGCCCAACTCGAATGAAACGCCAAATATGACCAGGGCCCGGTTATATTGCCAGGCTTGATCGCCCAGCTTGGCCCAGGATTGGTCCTAGTATTAGGATAATAAACTAAATTTATTAATATTTTTGGAAAACTTTTAATGATCTTTTATTTGGAAACATTGATTTTAAGATAGTATTTCAAAAGATTTTCGAAATTGAGAAAACAAATGTTCGAGATCGTAAGACAATTTTAGGTGAACTTCCAATCATTATAAAATATATTCAGAGGTTTAGAAGTTTTTAGGGGCCTTTCAAATATTACGAATATACAACAATAAGCATCTATTTAGACCCCCCTCCTTTCAAAATGATTACGTAATACTTGAATAGCCCCTTAAAAGATAAAAAAAGAATTCAAAATCTTAAGGTTTCGAAAATTTTTAAACAAAATGTAGATTTTTGAAGATTTCGAAATCAAATTTTGAAGGTTTTAAAGAATGTTGAAAAGTATCAATAAAGTAAAACTGGGAAAAATTTTTACGGGTTTTTATTAGGAAAAATTAATTTTTAAAGATTTCTAAAAATGTCAAAAGATTTCTAAAAATGTCAAGAATAAATCAGCAAGATTTTCAGGTCATTTATCTTTAATTTTGAAAGATTTTTTTTAACTTTCAGGAATAACTTGAGTTAGTTCAAAACTTCAAAAGTTGTTTGAAAATTCATCTCTTATGGTGGAAATTTAATTTTCTCTGGTCGAAATTACAACTATTGGGTTGAAAATGATCTTTTTTGGTTGACTATTCAATTATTTTGTTAGAAATTCATCTTTTATGGATGAATTACACTCTCTTTTGATTCAAAATAAAAATATTCTTAGGTGTAATGTCAAATATGAATTTCTTGAATATTAGACTAGTTGATTAAAAGTTGAATTACTTTGTAGAAAATCTACTTCTTTAGATGAAGATTCATAATTTCAGTGTGAAATTCATCTGTTTCGTTGAAATTCCACTATTTAGTTTCAAATGAACTTTCTTCTTAAACCGTCATTTGTTTGGGTTAAAAAATTCAATTTTTTTGTTGAAAATTCGTCCGCTATTACAGTTTTTGACGATAATTTATATTTTTAGTTTAAAATTAACCTATCGGTTAAAAGTTACACTTCTCTGTTAAAAATTTACTTTTTGGGTGAAGATTCATGATTAATCTGTTTTGGTTGAGAATACAACTATTATATTGAAAATTCATCTTTTTCGGTTGAAAATCCTACGACTTCGTTAAATGTCTAATAACTTGCTTCAAAATTCATTTATTTCGTTGAAAATGTAACCGTTTCGTTGAAAAATCGTCTTTTTTGTAGAAAATCAATCTTCTTGGCTCGAAATTTATCTTTTAGATTGAAAATTAATCCCATTTTGTTGAGGATTGTTGAGGAAAAAGTTGAAATTCTTTTTATATTGGGAATTTATCATTTTTTATTGAAAATTCAACGCAACTATTTGGTTAAAAATGAACATTTCTGTTGAATTATGATTAGACATATCCGAAATCTTTTTGAATTTTCTAAAGAATCTTAAGAAGCGTTAAGTTATAGAACCTTAAAAACAGATAAATAAAGAAAATTTGAAATAAATGATTACATTAAATTTTTGTTTCGTATAAAAAATGGTTTCTCCTCTCAAAATGAGACACTACACACGGTGGTCGGGAAGCAAAAAAAGTCTGCTTGGAACACCTAAGAAAATTGAATAGGTACCTAGGAGTGCTCAAAAAACGTTGAGACAAAATCTGAACACATCCTATTCGCGAGAAAATCACTTTTTTGTGCAGTCAAAAGTACCAATAATCGGTTTTTTGAGAACATCTCCTCAGGGATGTGTTTTACCACAAAAAAATTAAATTATCTTTCGAACAAGCTCTATAACTTTGGAATATATTAATTGGTTACCGAGGTAGAGCGCATATTAGTGAAGTCAACGTGGACCCTTTTTGATCATTTTTCACGAAAAACGTTGAAAATCAGTTTTTCAAAAATTTCTCATGTCTCAAGGTGCTAAAAAAAATCAAATCGAATTTGAATAAATTCTATTCATGAGAAATTTTTGAAAAACTGATTTTTAATCATTTTCGTGAAAAATGATCAAAAAGGGTCCACGTTGAGACGCTCTATCTCGATGGATATTGAACATTTTCGAATGTTCAATTTCTTATTTTAGAGGTAATTTAGTTTTCTACCCACGCCGATAATCATATTATGGATAGAATATATTCCTGAGAAGGTATCTCGGAAAAACCGATTTTTTGTCACAGATTGACTTCACTAATATGCGCTCTATCTCGGTAACCAATAAATATTTCTCAAAGTTATAGAGCTCGTTCGGAAGGTAATTAAATTTTCTACAAATCATATAACAACAGAATTTGTGATCAAATACATCCCTGAGGAGATGTTCTCGAAAAACCGATTATTGGTACTTTTGACTGAACAAAAAAGTGATTTCCTGCGAACAGGATCTGTTCAGATTTTGCCTCAACGATCTTTGAGCACGCCTAGGTACCAGGAAGAGCATGCCATATTCACTTTTTTTAGATGTTCCAAGCAGACTTTTTTTGCTTCCCGACCACCGTGTACATGCGCGCTTAGTACGCGATTAATGATGCTAGTTTCTTCAAAATTGAATGAAGAAATTTTCTTAAATATATTTTTTCAAAATCGGTCCAGAATTGACTTCTGCAAGTTATTTTCACCCTCGATTTTTTATTTCGCCCCACCTCGGGGCGCCCCTTACGGCGTGGCACCCCTAAGCATTTACCTACATTTTTCTTTCTTTTCAACTTTACCGTAGATTACAATGGAGTAAAGTAAACCTCGCCCGAATCTGGAAAGTAGATTTAAATGTTTCACATATCGGAAAAATACGGGTCGTCGAATTTTCCTCCAAAGAGAAACAATATATTTCTTCTCTGAACATCTCTAAAATTGAAGTGCACTTAACTGCCTGATTTAAAATTGATCTAGTCCATATATTATAAATTTTGGTCCTATGTTTTGGTCACCTTTTTGGTGATTTTTTCTTATATAAAAGTAGTCAATTATTGAAGAGGTTCTATGTGAAAACGTCAAGAATTTACCTACTTAGGGAAAATCATGGAAAAGTTAGGGATTTTCTCATTCTCAGTACATATCCTGAAATATAATGTGATGCTTCAGATAATTCTCATCCTTTCTTCACTTTTAAACTTTTTATTCAAAGCTTTTTATCCGTTTACATAACGTACGCGTAATTTCTGTGTGTTTCGACTATCTGATCGACCTGTTTGCCCCTTTATGAAGAACGTATGCATTATTGCTTTTAAATCCAATCTTTAGTCTTAAGTCCAACACATCTACGTCCCCACCATATGAAGAGATACGATATTGGCAGTATTAAACTAAGTAGTCTACAGTCGAGTCACTAGTCGCGAGACTTTCACTTTGACGATTCAGTCTTCATGTTTTCGTGGACTGAAATCAGTCGACAATGTGCATATTTTCGTTTTAAGCGAGAAAAAAATTCAATCTTTATATGTTAATACAAAAAGAGCAAAAGCGCAATATTCCTAAAAAATTAAATAGTGCTAGTGTACAGTTAACTTCGCAATGGAGGTCGCACATGATGATTCGGATGAAAAGATGAAGTTGGATTCTGAAGAGTGTGTAGTTGATTTGGCGTCTTATAAAAAATTATTGAATCAAAAGAGTATTCCTGATCAAACCACCAAAGTTTGCATCCAATTTAAGGATTTGAGATGTAGTTTTCGATGCGAAAAAGGCAAGTTATTTCAGTAATTTAAAAAAAAGGAAACAAATTCAAACAAATAATCAACGTTACAATCCTCCCATTCTCAAAATGTACACCGAATTCCGTGTTGTATTGAATTGCAATAAAAATGAGACATAAAAAATAAATTGAAGCATAATGAATATTTTCATTGTTCAAATTGTTATTGTTCAAGATAAGATGAAACAAAATTGACACCATTGTTTTTCTGGGAAATGAGAAGACAATAAATAATGATGTTAAGTTATATAGAACTAGGCTCAAAATGTTTAATTTATATATCGCAGGTACCTTTAAAAAAATTGATACTATTCCGTCAACAATGAATACAAAAACAATATAGAAGAACTTTACAGTTTAGAATATTACCAATTTTTAAGATTTGATTTATAGATAATTTATAGACATAGAACCGTTTGGATATTATTATTTGCTTTTGAAAATGTGAAAGCATAAAAAAATTCCCTTGTACCTATTATCAACAATCTACATTGTAGATGCTTGTATGTCACAGCTTTCGATATCCGAAGAGAGCTCTTTATCTTTTATTCTACATATACGTACATTCATGGACAAATTATCTACTTGAGAGTATTTACAATAATTTCTTATTCCTTATCGAAATATTAAGATATCTCATATATAATAATTATGAAGGTCGATGTTGAAATAATGAATTATGTGCAATGTTTGTCATAAAAAAGCTTATATTCAAAGCTGATCAAGTTTTGTGTGTGTGTGCTTGTGTGAGTGGCCACCCATCTTACGGTTGCGAGACGTGGCCATAAGTGTGATTTACCCTGCGGTGGTATCAAGGCCTTAAAAGAGAGCTGCAACGACTGTACACAAAATATTTGAATTACTTTGAATACATGAAAAACTCAATAAAAAACGACAAAACTCAATTAGAGGACCTCTAAATCATAGCCGATTTTGATTTTTTTATTCATTAATGAGGTACAACGCAATGTAGTGAGCGGGATCAGATTCGAAAATCATTTTTCTAATTGCCCTAATATGTGTGATAGTTTGCAAATTTTTATTAACAATCAACAAGTAATATAATAATTGAGTTAAATTCTGATTTAGTTTTGTTTTACATTTCACCTAATCTTATTGTATCCATATTAACTTGAAATTGACTTCACATTCCTCTCTTTTTATTATCATTATTGGGATTTGATAGTGTGTAATCAGCAATTCAATTTGTATAATTTACTCCGTAAATACGAATTAGTGAGATTTCAATGGATCAAATAGTGCTGAGTGGTAAATTCATTAAGAATGTCTAAATCATCCTTTTTTTAAACAAATTAATAAGTTGAAGACTAAATTACTATATAATTTTCAATATTTGACTGTTTCAAATCCACAAAATAAATATATTAGTAATCGGTTTGGCACCATTTGAAATTTTCCATTTTTATTCATTGAAATTGACTTTGCATTATGAGTATTTCTTTGAAACTCAGTCAGTGAACATTATTATCTTGATGAATAATTTTCATTAAGGCCTATTCCACTTTTTTGTTCATGTTTGATGTTCAAATTCTAATGCCAGTATATAGATGAATGTATTCTTGTAGCGGTATATGATAAATCATGAATATATGCCTTGATGAAAATTATTTATCATATACCGCTACAAGAATACACTCATTATTATCTTGAGTCTCAACTATAGGTACTAACAAACGTTAGAAGAGAATTTTACAATTTATTTCGAAATTTAATTTGCATGGCGATTACTCGGTATTGACAACTTTGACATCTACCCAGTCATCACCAACAAAAGTAACAAGAGTACAATTCCCTTATAGTTTCAAATGAGAAATAAAATCGGGCATTTATAACCTTTAAACTGGACATTCATTAATGGGAGAAGACTGACTAAAGATCACTAGAATTTTTAGAACTAATACTTATAATATCTAATTTTCAAAAACGAAGTGTCTTGTCGTCCCGAAATTCGGGATGACTAGTCCAATATTTTCCATAATTGGCTAGTAGTCCCGAATTTTCGGATTCCATCCCCTTTTCCAACTCTGCCAATTTTTCGGGACGACTAGACGCAGCCTTTCAAAAAGTAAGCAAGTAATTGGCTAAGATAACACTCACGTATTGATTTTAAAATATGAGAGTTTCTAAAAATATTATTTGTTTTTCGACCTAATGATTTCTTCAATTTTTTAAGATCTTAGATAACGTCGGGGAAGACTGGGCAGTTTAGCTTATTTAACTTCTTCATTTTGATTCTTGAGAGGGGTTTCTAAACTTTTCTAAATCCGCCAGGAAATTTTAAAAGAAACTCAGAAATTAACAAAATAGAGCTCGTTTTTTAAACAAAAAATGTTTTTTTTTGTAACTATGCGACATACAAAGTGTTCAACCAAAAGTTATTGAGTTGTTTTCCTATCTGAATCCTAAATTACATGTAAGAAGTCACTAACTTATGATTCTTAGATGCAGAATGCATTAGCGACATTGATTTTCTTCACGTTCAAAACATTTTTTTCAACATTGTTTTTTTTTAATTTGCAAAAATAAAATGTTCTCAGTCTAACCTTAAACTATGTGGGGGGTTTGTTGTTTTTTTATTTTGTTTGAAAATCATGATTTGAGCTATAATTTCTAATTTAGAAATATTTTATTTCGGTAATAACTTAAAATCGAAGAAATTTGCAATGTAATATCTAATTCTTCAACTGTGTACACACTCCAACTGAAACTATTCTATTTCTTCTACATATTAATTTTCAAATTGTTGAATTTCGAATGCTTCGATGTGAAATGGGTCAGTTCAGAAATATCACGAATTAATTAAATTATAAATGAACCACATTTAAAAGAACCACATTTTTTCATTTTTCATTGACTGACATTGTAATGTTTACAAATTGTTGAAATAAGGTAATATTCCAGCTTAAGAAGCTTTTCCAGTTAAGTCCAATCATTTAAATTTATTGTAAAAAATATTCGTATTTGCTACTTAGGTAAGACGAAAGACATTCTAAAAGGTGTTTCGGGTCGCTTTCGGCCTGGAAGGTTAACAGCAATTCTTGGACAATCTGGGGCCGGTAAAACCACTTTGCTGAATATTCTTGCTGGACAACAAACATCTAATCTTCAAGGCTCAATTAGAATCAATGGAGTTGAAAAACCTTCTGAGTCTCTAAAAAAACGATGCTGTTATGTTCCTCAGGAAATTGATCTAATGCCACTACTTACAGTCAAGGAAACACTTTTCATAGCTGCACAATTAAAATTGGGCCGGCCGCATACTTTGGATTCCCGAGAATCGATAGTTAGTATTCTCTACGTCATGTAATATATTTGAAACCATTGTATTACAATAACAAAACATCACTTTCATACAATTAAATAATTTTTTATATGTTCGGAAAAACTAGTTTCGGATGTAATTCAAAGTATATTTTCAATTATCCCAAAAATGAAAAAAGGTTAAGTTTTAAATTATGAAAGGGAATCTGTTTTATACTGAAATTATTAATGTGAACATTCAAGGTCAGCGAGGTAGCTAATAAACTCGGTTTAAATGATTGCTTGGACACACTAGCAAAAAGTCTGAGTGGTGGTGAAAGAAAACGTTTGTCAATTGCAGTTGAGGTGATTACAAATCCTCCAGTGATGCTATTAGATGAACCAACTAGTGGGCTGGACAGCACAGCATCTAAACAGGTTTATAAAATTGTTGTATAATAATTAATGAATACGATTTTCCATCAAAAAAGTGGTATACATCATAAAACTGATACCTATAGGAATTATAATGCTTTTAACGATCAATTATTAATTGATGTTTTAATGCGTGCCATGGGCATATGGAAATATCAATAAAAATATGTTTTATAGCACAACTTCAAGCTCATTTTTTGCACAGAAAATCGTAATCAATTTTAATATAGAACGAGTATTTTTATAAGATTGCTGTCTTTTCTTAAATGACTAAATTACTATATTTATAGAATATTTTTCATACATAAAATCGCAACAAATAAAATCACTTTCTAATTTACTGTTAAATTTTTTTCCGTGCAGCGTACGCATTTCATATACTTCAATACTTCTTTTGCATTCCAACAGGTTATTGGTTTACTGCACACGTTAGCACAAAGTGGTTGCACCATAGCATGTGCCGTACATCAACCTAGCAGTCAATTGATATCCCAATTCGATGATATTTTTGTGGTCAGTCAAGGCAGGTGCCTTTATTGTGGTCCACGAGAAAAAATTGTCGAAACTTTCAATGAAGCTGGATTTGCATGTCCCAATTTTTATAATATTGCAGAATTCGGTGCGTCATTTACTCAAAATTAACTTAATTTTATTCAAAAGCCCGAATATCCGTGTGAAGGACAATAATCTGACTTATGTCATTTTTTGAGATAAAATAAATTTGTCTTCAATTTTAGAGTATTTTTATGTTAATTAAAAGAATTTGTCAAAGAAACGATTTCTTTAATTCAGGGCAAATATTTTTCTGGGCGTATATTTTCATCTTGCATTTTTTTGTCTTTATATTTATTTTTAGTCATATACTGATTAATATGGACACGATTCATCCACGGGTTATTTTTTTAGGGAAATGAAGCTACGTTCTAGATATAGATTCCTGTTATCGATATTTACCGACATTCATGATTCATGATTTAATCTCACTAGTCTTTACTGGTAAAATAAAATCAGATTCCCTAAACTAAAATCCAGACTTCACACTCTTCAACATATTCCCCTCTTCGCCCATTTTTAAAGAATGATTTTTTCCAATTGTTTTCAGGAAACTTTCCATTTTTTCATTTGTTCGCTTAAATGCGAACTGAAATCATATGACCCAATAAGAAAATCCAACTATTTCTCGTTGACAGTTGACATTGAAAAGTCTAATACTATTATATTTTTGGTTCAGAATTCATCTATTTTAGTTGAAAATTCTACTATTTGGTTGAAAATTTAACTATTCTATTTTTGGTTGGAAATGTACCTTTTTTAGTTGGAAATTCAACTATTGAATTTTTTATTGAGAAACCATCTTTTTTTATATTTTGACTACTTAGTAGAAAGTTAAAAAATTATTGGTTAAAGATTTGACTGTTTTGTTAAAAATTCTTACATTTTTGGTTAAAAATTGAATTTTTTAATTGAAAAGTTGCTTAATTCCATTAAGCGTTGAAAATTCAACAATTTAGTTGAAACTTGATGTATTTTGTTGTTAATTCGTATTTCTTAGTAGAAAATTATTCTTTTTCATTAAAAATTCAACTGCTTGGAAGAGAGTTGAACTTCGTTTTTGAAGATTAATTTTATTGGTTGAAGATCCAACGATTTGATTGAAAATTATATTTGTTGTAAATTTTATTTTGTGGTTTTGATTGAAAATTCAACTATTTAGATAAAAATTGAAATACTGCCTTAAAAATTCATTTTAATAGTTTCAGATAGCTCCACGTTTTATTGTAAATTGATCGTTCTTGGTTTAAAATCGCCTTTTTTGTGAAAAATGCTTTTTTCAGTAATGAAGATTCATCTTTTGGGATTGAAAATTTAATAATTTTGTTGAACATTCGCCTTTTTTGGACAAACTTAACTATTTTTAATTTAAAATTTAAACTTTTTTTATTGAAATATCACCTATAACATTTTTCGTTGAGAATTCATCTTTTTAGTTAAATTCGACTGTTTTTTATTCAAAATATAAATATTTTCTTGGCTGAAATATGAACTATTATGGTTCGAAATTCATCTTTTTAAGTTGAAAATTCAACTATTTGGTTAAAAGGTCATTCATTTTGTCGAAAATTCATCAGCTTGAAAGTTCAACTATTTGGTTGTAAATGATAATTGATTTCTTTACGTCAAAAATTCAACTATGTGTTTACAAATTCAACTATTCTGTTGGAAATTCTTGGTTGAAAATTCAACTGTCTTCTAAAAAATTCGTCTTTTTAGGTTGTAGATTTAAATATTTTTTTGTTTGAAAATTTCATTCGTTGGAAAATTCATCTTTGTAGGTAAAAAATGCAACTACTTTGTTGTAAATGCAACTGTTTGGTCTAAAATGAATTTTGTTTTGTTGAAATTTTCACTGCTGGGTTAATAAATCATCTGTTTTGGTTTAAAATTCAACTATTTTGTAGAAAATGAGATATATTTTGACTTGAAATCTTATCTTATCTTTCATATTCAATTCAATATGGTACCTATACATTAATTTTATTCAGAACAATTTATTCGTCTATTTTTCTTGCCTTGGGCTGTGAAGTCTGTTAAAATATTATGCTCGTATGTTTTGTGTTTTATTTTAGAAGTTTTTGAAATGAAATTGAAGACGAGAGCTTTGATTAAAGGGGGGTTATGGTGCTCGTATTTGTGACGTCACCCTGTGTAGTACAATTTTTGAGTGGCCCTATATCAGACTATACGATTTTTGTACGTATATATTCATTCTAATATTTTTTTTCAGTTTTGGAGGTAGTAACTGAACAAAGGGGAGGCAATTTATCAGTTCTTCGTAAACTTAATTTGGAAAATAGTCAGTTTTCCGCCAATGAATCTCAGTATATTACCGAATACAAAAACTGTGAGTAATTAATATGATACATCTTTATTTATAATATACGTAGAATCATGTGAATATTTCTTTAACATTTATTTGTTCCTTTTACAATTTTTAAATAAATTTAATTTTTTTTAACCACTGACATGAAGGTATAAACAACCAATGGTTTCAACCAGAATATTCCGAAAACGTGGAAGATTTAAAAGTTCAGTCAAAACGTTACGCAGTATCCTGTTGGGATCAGTTAAAAGTTCTTCTAAAACGAGCCTTTCTTTGTATTCGCCGTGATAAAGTAAGTATTTCTACGTTGATATTATGTTTCATGTAAATTAGGTTCGCTCCTTAACGCCCAAGATTTTTATAATTGACCTTGCTGTCAAAACTTCTTGTCACATAAAACTCGGATTAATTTCTTATCATTTCCATTTTTATGATGCAAGTTGCATTTAGAAGTATTAAAATATTTCCAACTGAAATATGCAAAATGTCAACTAAGATTTCCATACATCAAATAATGTTACCACACAATAAGTATTTTTACTCAGGAAAATATTCTTATAATTCAAGTATTAGTGCTGCTACGACATTCTGGAGAATGAGATATACAATTATAGACTGCGTATAAAGAAAATATATATATCAGTGACAACAAAATTAAGAAACGAACAGAATAATTGATTTTTAAGCCTACTTTTAAGACTCTTATTATGATATCTCAATATCAGTCAATTTCAATTGTTTGTCAGATCAATATTTAGCAAAAAAAGCTGTCCTTATCTTTTGTTTTCCACATTTTTTATTGTTGATACTTTAGGAATAAAAATCAAATTATATGATGTAATGTTTAATACAATTGAATATAAATTTCAGACAATGACAATGCTAAGACTAGCAGCTCACTTCATAGTAGCAGTTTTACTAGGGATGGTATTTTACAAATTTGGTGAAGAGGCGAGTAAAGTCCAAAGCAATGTAGCCTGTCTTTTTTTCTTCCTACTCTTCCTATTCTTCGCAAATGCCATGCCGGCCGTGCAAATGTGTAAGGGAGAAAGAAACAATACATCTTTAGAGATTCACTCATTTCAGATAATTTTCCTTGAACAAATGTGATTAATTTTTTTATCAAGAACGTTCGCAATAAATTAAAAAATATTTTCTTGTAAAGTTTCCTTATTGTTATTAAAGATGACAATGCACCCTTATCATCATTAATAGTGTTTGTAATTTTTATGTTACTATCAATATGAGAGCTTCAAGTGAATGAATCGCCTGATTTCTTTCTATTGGGATTGTTTTCTATATTTGTTTGAGAATTATTACCATAAAATGAGGGAAAATGTTGAACATTTTAAAAGTTCTTAATTCAGTAGTTGATAAACTTTTTTTTTTAATTGCAGTTCCCATTGAAGCAGCGGTATTCGTAAGAGAAAATTCGAATAATTGGTACACTTTGCACTCTTATTATATCTCTAAAGTTCTCTCAGATCTGCCCATGCAGGTAAAGATAAATTTATATT
This sequence comes from Andricus quercusramuli, assembly GCA_932178445.1. Taxonomy (NCBI): domain Eukaryota; kingdom Metazoa; phylum Arthropoda; class Insecta; order Hymenoptera; family Cynipidae; genus Andricus; species Andricus quercusramuli. Next base: position 2,579 of record CAKNXH010059224.1, on the reverse strand, counting down.
ATTGTCAATTTCATAACATTTTCTTTTATCAGTATCACAAGTAATTTTACGAAATATTAAGGGTGTTTACATACTATTACGTTTGTGGACAAGTTTAGTTTTCGTTCGATGATAGTGAGAGAGATAGACGGCAAAGAATTGAAGAAAAAGTGCTCTTTATCTTTCTCATTCTAATGGGACAAAACCCAAATTTTCCCTCAGTATTTATGTATGTATTTAGGCACCTTCAGAGAGAGCTTCATATAATCTCAAAATAAATTTCAGAAAAAATGGTATCTTCTGGAAAATTTGATGAAATTTGAACAAATTGCAGATACTTTGTCCTTCTAGTTTTTTGATGATTGCTTACTATATGACTGGACAACCACCTGAAGTGATGAGATTTTTTCAAACTTGGGTTATCTGTGTACTGATGTCCATTCTCGCTCAGTCTTTAGGAATCGCCGCTGGAGCAGCATTTAATACTGACGTAAATGATATTTTTACCACACTAGAACTCCAATATAAGGGCTGTTTCGGGGGTTGCCTCGCAGTGGCCGTGGCACTAAATTCGTCGTTGGACGAATGGTGCGTGATGGCGATGCATTGTTGACACTACTTGAGCGATGAGAAACTGCGTGGGCCAGCAGTTCTAGGAAGAACTAAATCAGTCGGCCTTATATTGGAGTTCTTGTGTATCTTTATAATCACTATTTTCAAAATTTTATCAAACTAATTTTTAAAAGAGTTTAAAAACATTATTCATAATATTGTTAATGAACGTAATATTTGTGTTAAGCGCTTCAGATTTACGAATTGTTGTCAGATTGAATTTGACTAATCATATTTTTTTCTTTTAATACAGGCGGGAATGTTTTTAGTGCCTGCGCTAAATATACCAATGTTTCTTTTTGCTGGCTTCTTTCTGAAGTTGGGAGAAGTGCCAATTTACCTTCGGTTTTTGTCTACGATCAGTTTTTTCAGGTAAACAAATAAATATGTTAATTTGGTTGTATGATATAAACATGTCATCTACTTAGAATTCAACCCATTAATGCCTGAATAACAAAAATTTTACATCAAGTTTGAGCTCCTAGATTTTGATAAAGCCGCTGTAAATTTTCCTCGGCACAAATTTTTTGCATATGTAATGAGGAGCGCTAGAGACGATCCAACCATCTAAAAGAGTAAAAAAATGTATTTTGATTGTTTTTTGGCAATTTTAAGTAAAAAAATACATTTTTTGTCCGACCCCCCTTGAAATGCAACATTGCATGCACTTGTAGCAGGCGTAGTGTGGCTGCTTCCAGCCCAGTGAGGTTCGCACATGCGCACTCCGCCGCCTGGCCGACATAAAACTTTACGCCCGCTACACATACAATGCATCACGCAAGTGCTAATAGGGATGAAATTATCTTTATCTTAAAAACAAGTTGTATCGCTGGAATCTACAGTATCTCTTCCGCAAAGTACGCTATTTCTTCCTTTCCCTTATAATCTAAAATTGTCAATTGAAGGGCTGGATCGAAGAATGGGACGTGCGCTTGGATCGCCCTGAACGTTGTGCAATCTCCCGAAAATCCCGCATGTCCCGTTCACCCGTGTTTGCATTAAAAAAAAAGGTACAAGTCGTTGATTCTCAAAGAACCTCCAGTGAGAAAGTTGTTCCGTAGGGATTAACGAATAAATCTGCGCAAGCAGCATATTAATTCGTTTTGTATATCACAAGATATCACGAGCTTAGTAAAATGAAATGATGCTCGCTGAGGAAACAGTTGCCGTTCCTGCATATAGGTCGTGTATAAAAAATGTTGAAAATTTTACACATTTACCTCAAAGATATCTTGTGATATACAAAACGAAATAATATGCTCCTTGCGCAAATTTATTCGTTAATCTCTACGGAACAACTTTCTCACTGAAAGTTCTCTGAGGATCAACGATTTGTACCTTTTTTTTTTAATGTAAACACGGGCGAAAGGGACAAGCGAGATTGTCGGGAAATTGCATAACGTTCAGGGGCAGTTTCAAGCCATCGGGCGCACATCCCATTCTTCGGTTCGACCTTTCAATTACACCAAACATCCTCTATCTGCTTCACATGCTTGTTTTCAAGGAGGGTGGGACAAAAAGTATAGTGGCCTCGTGTGACTGCCTCTCTCGCTTCGCTCGGGCGGCAAGTTCACACTCGTCAAATTAACCTTCTTTTTGATACACAATTTACTATTTCCAGTGACATTTTTTTGGGAAAAGAAAAGATTCTGTGCGAAAAATGGTTTTATGATGCTAAGAATATCACGAAACGTGTTACTGGAACTCATGTGCACTAGTCAAATGCAGATTTATAGATGTAACTTCAGTTGACTTTTTCTACTCTTTCTGAATTGAAGTATTCGTCAAAATTGATATATAATAGTTTTTTGGATTCCTGCCCTGGCGGACCGAACGAACGGAGCGGATACGCTACAGCGTATCCTTATAGTATCCACATCGTATCCTCTCCGTATCATGCAAGAAAAACGGATTAAAAAAGGAAGATGAACATTTCACTTATTGAAATTCGGATTCTACGTGAAATTTTGCGTTAAAAGGTCACGGAG